>CM019148.1:104189348-104291323 GCA_009733165.1 Naja naja
ATATAATGTCTTCTAAAATACCCTTGTGTTTTAGTTCCCTATATACCAAAGAATGCATGCCACCCCAATAGCAAGTCATGTTCTTCTAGAGTAAATATCTAGTATTCCTTAGTATTTATCCAATCTTTTACATCCAAATTTTCTGGTAGTATATAGTTCCCAATTGGCAAACAAACCCTCTTCTTAATCTTGCATCCTGCAATAACTTAGTTTTATTCTTGCTTTTTTTTTGCTTGTATGTATTTCAACATCATTGATTTGGGTCTTCAAAAACTCTTTCCCTAATCTGATTGGAATTGTCTGGAATAAGTATAGAATTCTAGGCAATACATTCATCTTGATTGTTGATATTCTCCCAATCAGCGATAGTTGTAAGTTTTTCCATTTTTCCAAGTCTGCAGCTATCTGCTGTTTAAGTTTAATGTAATTATCCTCCTTCAGTGTACTACATCTTGCTGTAATATATATCCCTAGATACTTAACCTTACTTGTGACCTGTATTTCTAAAGCTTCTTCCAATTCTTTCTTCGTCTCACTAACATATTCTTTGTTAATATCTTTGTTTGTCTTTATTAATTTTCAATCCTACTTCTCCATACTCTTCTATTCTTTCAATTAGCTTAAGCCCTGATTCCAGTGGGTCCTCTAATATAAATACCAGGTCATCTGCAAAGGCTTGTAACTTATATTCTTCTCTTTTAATTTTCATTCCTTTTATTTGTTTATCTCTCTAATACACCTGTTTAACACTTCTAAGGTTAACACAAACACAGGGTGAGATGAGCAGGTCTTGTTGTCTTCCTTTTCTTATTTATAGGTCAAAATTCATTTATCAACCCTTGCGGTTTGTTTGAATATATAGTCTCAATAACGTTACCAAAGCATTTGCCTGTGCCATTTGTGTGTAACATGGCAAGCAGCAACTCACGTTATCAAAGGCTTTTTGAGCATCCAGAAACATCAAGGCCATTTGCTTTTCAGGATGTGCCTCATATACTCAGTGTCCAGGATTATTCTCATATTATGTTTGATTTGTCTTTTTGGCAGAAACCCATTTTGGTCAACATGTATAAAGTTGTTTAAGTATCTTTTCAGTCTTTCTGCCAAAATTGAAGCAAAAATTTTATAGTCTGAATTTAATAGGAAATAGGCCTATAATTTTAACTTGTTGTAAGTCTGTGTCTTCCTTCGGTATAAGTGTGATATAAGCTTCTGACCAAGTCTTTGGTATTCTCTTCTCTTGCATGACTTCATTCATAACTTCTAATAATTGGAGGTTTAACACCTCCTGAAAAGTCTTATAAAATTCCACTGGTAAACCATCCGGCCTGGTGCTTTCCCTGTATTTTGTTTCTTCTTCTAACTCCATCATTGTTATATTCTCTTCTAACATTATTTCGATACCTTTAGGTATCTGTGGTAACTTTGCCTTTTGTATATATTGTTTAATTTTTCTTCTTGAATACTCTTGATAGTACAATTTTCCATAATAGTCTTGTATAATTCTTTTTTTCCCTTCATTTCCTTCAAGGATGTCCTTCTTCATCTATTAAATGGCTAATTTTCCTTGATTCTCTTTCCTTTCTTAATTTATAGGCTAACCATCTTCCTGGTTTGTTTGCATCCTCAAAATAATTCTGTTTAGCATTTTTAATCTTTTGGGCTAGCTCTTCTCTTTCCATTAATTCCATTTTATGTTTGGTTATATCCATTTTGATTTTAACATCTTTTTGTGGAAATTTCTGTAGTTCTTTTTCCAGTTTTTTATTCTTCTTCTAATGTTTTAAAAGTCTTTTTGTTTGATATTTCTTTTCCTTGTATAATCAATTATCAAGCCTCTTGTATAGGCCTTCATCGTGTCCCAGAGATTCTGTAATGATGTATCCTCTTTCTTATTTTCTTTAAAAGAATACCAGTTCTTCTCCATTTTCTGTTTAAAATCTTCTTCCTTTAATATCTTATTGTTTAATGTCCATCTAGATCTCATCTTTTGTCCTTTCCAAATAATAATCATTGATTATGATCGCCCAAATACTTCTATTTCAATTTTTGTATATTAAAAAATAGATCAGCTGATGTCCATATCATATCTATTCTTGACCATGATTCATGCCTGTTTGAGTAAAATGTATATTGTTTATTTCCTATATTTCTCTCTCTCATGCATCTTTTAAATTTATTTCTTCTATCATTTGAAAAAGGGTTTTGTAGTTTCTTTCTAGCTTTCTTTGTGGCTTTTTGTGATTTATAATCCAGCTGCTCATTAATTATTCCATTAAAATCTCCCATCATGCATAAATTAACAGTCCAGTTCAATTATTTTTTATGGAGTTTATTATAAAATTCCTCTTGGTGGTCATTTGGAGCATATATTGCTATTAAAAGTATTTTAGTATTATTGTCCATTATTTCTACCATTAAGATTCTTCCATCATCATCTGTATAAATTAATTCAGCCAAATTGTTTCTTTAATATATAGAACCACTCTTTTTTACATTGTGCCAATGAAGTAAACAATTTTCCTAATTTTTTTTTGTTTCAGTACGTGTTCATGTTGTTTTTTTAATATGTACCTCTTGTAGGCAAATTATATCAAATTTTAATTTCTCCAATTTGTGAAATACTTTCCTTCTTTTAATGATTGAATTGAGTCCATTTATATTCATCATAACCAGTTTTCTTTCCTCCATTTTAGATTTTGTAAGAGGGATTTATTGCTCTGGTGGATCTTATTTCTCTTGTTCTCTGGTGCCCGCCTACTCTTCCTTTCTTTTTCCTTTTCTTTTTCAATTACTGCTATCAACTCCTTTTGAGGTTCAATCAGGGGCTCTTCTTTTCTTGTATCTTCCTCCTTTCCTCTAATATATTCATAATAAAATGATTCTGCCTTTTCAACCATGTCAATTCTATGTCTTTGTTCCATATACCAAAAACAGAAGGCCTTCTGGTATCAGCCATCTATAATTTATTCCTTTTCTAAGCAGTTCTTTGGTTAGAAAAAGTATCTCTCTTCTCATCTCCCTTACTCTTCTTGGTACCTGTTTCAGCACCACAATTTCTTTGTCTTTATACTTTAATGTCTTTTCTCTTGTCATTTGCAAAATTTGTGTTTTAATAATTTTCTTAGTAAATCTAATATGGACTTCTCTTGGTAGCTTATTCCTCATTGCATATCTTGTATGTACGAAACACTTCATCCATTCCATCCATCATTTTCTCTTTCATTATTTCTAGTTAGCTTCAATATTTCTATCATTTTTCCAACGAGGTTTTCACCTTTTCTTCCTCCACATTTTGAAATCTCAAGTAAAATTCTGATCTATCCATCTCTCCTCTCAATGATTCAATCCTGTCTTTTCAACTTCACTCAATCTGATATTGATATTTCCAATTTCCTATCTCTTTGTTCGTCCTGCTCTTCAATTTTCTTAATCTTTTCATCATTTGATCATCATCTCTTGGATATTTTCCACTTTCTCATCTGTCTTTCCAATTTTCTGTTGAATATTTTCAACTTTTCATCTGTCTTATCTATTTTCTGCTGAATCTTCTCCACCTTTTGATTTGTCTGTTCAATTTTTTGGAGATATTCTCATTACTCTTTCAACATTTTCTACTTTTGTCTGTAGAATTTGAATTCCTTGCAAAATCTTCTGTAATGTATCCTCCTTCTCTTTTCCTTTTCCTGTTGCAACATTGCCTGTATTGATCGTGACCTCCAGATGGTGAAGAAGCAGAGTTGTTGATTGAGCAGGTATTGCTTTTCTACTCATTTTATAGTTATTTCCTAGTAGGGCCCCAAAAAGCAGAGGGGCCTCAAAATAATAAAAAATAAAAAAGAAAAAAAGAAAAAAAAAATTAAAATATAAAAAAAATTAAAGAAACAAAAAAATTCTTCAGGTTCTTGTACACCTTAATCCAGTTGGTTCCACTTGTATACAAAAATAGAAAAAAAAAGAAAGAAAAAGAAGGTCTCAAAAAGCACAACAGGTGGTTCAGTTCAAAAATAAAAGGAAAAAAAGGGGAAGAGACTTCAGGTATTTATATACCCTAATCAATCAATGGCGAATCAACAAGATAAAAAAAGAAAAAAAGCGAAAGGGGAGCAAATCATAGGAGAGAAAGGAAAAAAGAAAAATTCTGGCTAAAATTGAAAAAGGATAATCCAAACAATAAAAAATTCAATCAATGGGGGTGGGGTGGAAAAGATAGAGCAGCCACAAATCCAGCCAAGAAAAAAGAAACTACTGTCACCAGATGTCCAAGGCTTTTTTAGAATCAAATCAAATTTCCAGTAGAATATATTTTCAAGGTCACTGTCTTCTTTCTTTCAGTTCCAACTCTGGTTCTGCTATCAATAGTTCACAGATGGGCACCTGTGTATACAATCTGTCGTGCTCACCCACTATCTCTTTCAAGAAGGAACTCTGTCCTGTGAATGCAGCTCACATAGATAAACAAGCGAAGAAAGGAATACAATATCAAGCCTCTAAATGGCAGTGCTTTCTCACTCCTCCCCTCAAGAGCAAGAAAAAAAGGGAAAAAAAGAAAAGGCACATTGATATTGCTCTCTTTTCTAAAAAGTTCTTAAAATCATAAACAGCATTTAATCCAAAAAAAATATTGGTGGAAAAAAGGAAAAGACCATCAGAACAAAAGATTATTTTACATAGAGGAAAAACCAGTCCTTTTAAAATCAAATAAAAGTTCCAATTTTGGAAAAAAGAAAAAAGCCATCAGAACAAAAGGAAAAGCCAGTCCCTTTTAAAATCAAATAGTTCCAGAAGAGATAAAAAGGAAGAAAAGCCATCAATCTTAAGAAAAGCTTAATCTCACCGCTTATAAACTGTTCTCTTTACTTTTAAGTCCACTTTCCAGTTATTGGGTGTTCTCTTCAGAAATAAGTAAATAAGAAAGAACTCTCAAACCCACACCTTCTTCCGATCTTGTTTCTTTGAGCTGTCCCAGCTTCCCAATGCACGCTTGATGGCTGCCCTCTACTTTGATCACTTGATATCCACAGCTACGATTTCACTTCCAAAACTACGGGCAGCTACCTTCGCAAGGCCACTTAGGGGTTGGCATGGAAAAGACTTGATGAACTGTACGGCGCTCCCACAGCAGTACAATCAACACTCTTGAACAGCCTCAACAGATTTCCTAAAATTCCTATCGACAGGCCTCACCTGGTCGTGGAACTATCTAATATACTTATACAGCTGAAAGCAGCACAATGGGATCCACGGGACTTACTTGTCTTGACCACGTCGACATGCAAAACAAAATCGTTCGGAAACTCCCACAGGTACTAATTGAACAGTGGCTCCAGTTGTCTGATGCCTTCATGGCCAAGGGTCGCCACAACTATATACCCTTTACCATTCTTGAAGAATTCGTGGCCCACCAGGCAACAGCGTGCAACACTCCAGGGTCCGTGGACTCAGAGCTGTTAGTCCTCCCAATGAAAAAAGATACAACAGCAACTATATACCGTCCACAGACCCTACGCCCACTGCAAGGGGAAAACCTTTCATGGTTGTCCATAAAACCGAGATCGACTCCTCAACCATAAAGAGTTCGGCTGCTAACTCATCGGCCTCAACCCGATCTAGATCTCCAACTACAAAGAGAGTTGAGTTTTGTCCTTTGCACAACACTCGACACTCACTGAACAGGTGCCAGGGGTTTGCAGTGAAATCCCTGACCCAAAGGAAAGATTTGTTATGGGAGTTCAGAGTCTGCTACAAGTGTTGCGAATCTTCTAAACATGCGCCAAAAGACTGCACAGCCAAGGTGCAATGCCATCTATGCAACAGCAACGAGCACCCAACTGCTCTGCATCCAGACTCTGAATCACCACAGCAGACAACTCCTAACCCTTCTTTGAACAAAGAGCCTCAGCGCACCACGAAAGCACAATCAGAGCCAGTGGTAAGTGTACATTGCATATCAGTGTGCGATAACACACCAGCCCCTCGCTTGTGTCGTCAGATCTGCTTAGCCAAAGTCTACCCTGATGGATGCCCACAAGAAGCAGTGAAAATGTATGTAATCCTAGATCCTCAGAGCAATCGCTCACTAGCCAGGTCTGCTTTCTTCGACCTCTTTGATGTGCAGAAGGAAGAAGTGCACTTCACGATATCAACGTGCACCACACCAAGATGCACGGTGGGAAGGAGAGCTACTGGAGTCTGTATAGAGTCATTAGATGGAAGTTCCCAGTTCCTACTGCTGCCCGTGTTAGAATGGGATGGGATACCAGATGACCACAGCCACATTGCAACACCAGAGGTAGCTAGCAACATACCTCACCTGAAGCATATGGCTCATCACTTTCCCGCCCTAGATCCTGAAGCCAAGATTTTGCTCTTGCTGGGACTAGATACCCCTGATGCTTTAGTGTACACTGAAGTAGTCAGAGGCCCGAGATACTCACCCTATGCCTTCAAAACAGACCTGGGTTGGCAAATCTCAGGAATTGTTTGTGTCAATCAGATGCAGGCCCCAACCCAGGCAAATGCCTTTGCAACATCCATTCTGACAGCCTTCTGACACCCTTTAGCACCATCAAAAACAAGAATGCCGGTCCATACTAAAAGGCCACCAGTGACCAGTAGACTTTCACTAAGAAACCCTAAAAGGCCATCAGCGACCACCACACTTTCACGAAGACGCTATACATGGGCAGATGTCTTCTCAACATCCAGTTCAACCGCTTGTCAACACCTCTTAGAACCATTGGAAGCAAGAGTGCCTGTCCACCTTAAAGGCCACCAGAGGCGACCAGCAGACTTTCACCATTGGCAGCACGAGTACTGGTCCACCCTAAACAGCCACCAGAGGTGTTTAGCAGACTTTCACCAAGAAACTCTACACCAGACTGGTCACCGACCTAATGTTGCTGCGGAGAAAGGCTGAACTTGAAGATTGAACCTCAAGCTTTGCATGCTTTGCTTTATTTGATGCTTCATTGCTATTTACTGTTTCTCTTACTTATATAGCTAACTGTTTATTTTAGTTATATAGTTATCTGCTATTCAGTTAGTATTACTCTTTACTGTTTATCTTAGTTAATTGCTCTTTACTTAGTTAGTGGAATTTACAATTCCAGGCGGGGAGTGTGCTGTCTAGACAGTTTAGAGTTAATGGGATAGATAGCTAGGAATTGAGAGCTGTCCCCTTAAGGGAATGCATAATGGTAAATGTAGTTAAGGTATCCTGGGAAATGTAGTCCATGTCATGTGGTCACATCTGTAATCCTGATTGGTCACTAAATTGACCCTTGTTGGGTTGGGGGAGGCTTTCTCACTCTAGCCTGAATCCTATACCATGAAGTCGCTACAAACATCATCATGGTCATGATCATGGGGATGAGAGTTTAATATCTTTCTACACCACAATTCAGATATGCAAAGGATTGGACATTAACAAGAACCTCATCATAAATGTGAGTTGACAGGATGCCTGATGAACCAATAAAAAGACTTTGTATAGATGCTTTGTGGAGTTGCTCTGTCTGCTTTATACCCATCCAGAGCATAATAAGCAGAACACCCTCACTGAAGGCCAATTTCCCTTTGCCCTGAAGAAAAGTGGAAACAGTTGGTTCTTGTTGGCCCAGTCTTGGTCTAGTTCAGGGCAGAACAAGGCAGGGCTTTCCCAGGGTTCAGATGGAATTAAACTCAATCCTCTAAGATGTGCCTGCATCCTCCCACATCTTAGAGGATTGAGCAACTAAGTATAGCCACTTCAAATTTCTAGAGAGTCAATAAGTGTTTTGTGACCAGAACTTCCCAATTGTGGGTTTCTCCTGCATTCCTGCATGCAGTATAGGCTGATATAATGTGGCTACTTCCTGCCTCCAGGGCAACTTCCCTTCCCACTCTGTATTCCTGTCTCCATTCCCATTCTATTTTGCTTCTTGGTCTCACAACATTGAGAACCCTCATATCTCCAGCTGCTGTTATGATACCCAGTTCAAACTGAGGTCAGGTTGGAGAGGAGCTCTTAGCCCATAATAAGGCAAGAAGAGATAGGTAACAATGAGATGGGGGAGAGGCTTCAGCAGACAATGAGGAGATATCTGTCCTTAAGCAGCAGCTGTGCTTTCTTCCCATGAACCCTCCATATGTCAGTTATAATGTGCTAGAGGTTTCCTGTCTCTCCACTTTTGACTGCATGTTAGCCATAAGGATGCCCCGAGGGTAAAAAGTAGGGATGCAGCAGCGCCATTAATACATCTCGACACAAAGTAGATGGGGTTCCCCAGCCTATTGTGGATCAGGATGAGGTCAAAATCTTGAGGAAACTCTGGCTGAAGCCTTCTCTCAGAGCACAGGAGCTAGAAGTAATGAGAATGTGCCTCAATCTTCTACCTTCCTACAATCCTGGAACAGATTCTGGACCCACTCAGAAAAATCATGGACTTGCAAGAAGCCAGAAAAGTCTTTCAGTGGCTCTCTTAGAGCAGAGTTCTAGAGGTTGGCTGAAGAAGAACCCATAAAGGCTGATGTAGGTATCAGATAATAAAGTTCCCTGCAGAAATTGAGGTAAGGCACCATATTAGATCTACACGACACGTCTTGAAAACTGCACTGGTGATGGAGAAGGCATGCAGTTGGTGGCACATGCTAGTCTTGTATACTGGGAAAGTTGCCAATGTGGAAAAGCTTCTGAAAGCAGTATTCAAGAAATAACTCTGAGAGCTCCATTGCCTTTGATGCCACTCTCTAACTTCCTCCATTGTTGTACTGTTCTCTCATTTCCCCCCCCCCCTTTTATTTAATTCAAAAGGGAGGAGTGGGAAGATTGTGTTTTTGTTTCAAAAGAAGGGAAAGAGAAGGGAGGGAAAGATGTAGGTGGTTTGGAGCCAAATCTGACATTCTGTGGGTTGCGATCATTTTTGGTTCATAACAAGCTGGAGCAGCTGCTACTGCCTGTGGTTGCTTTATTTAGCCCTGGCCTTGATAGCAGCAGCAGCAGCTTCCTCAGAACAGAACAGAACAGAACAGAACAGAACAGAACAGAACAGAACATCACATACAGAACGGTGATCAGGATTCTTCTCCACTGACATTTCTTTTTAATCTCCTTGCCCAGTTCTCCCTCCTTCCATGCTAATCTGTGGAATTTGTTGACAGCTGGTTCCTTTATTGTTTTTTTTAAAGATTTTTATTTTTTAAGACAAACAAGTACAGACAAAACATAAAAAACATAAAACCATCTTCCATTTTATACAGTGTGTCAGTTGGTTACAAATCTTTTGTGCTATCCTTTCGTAGTCATCACTCAGGTTACATAGATTCTCACATTGTTAATCTAACATATGCTTATATATTTATCAGTTATTAATCATTCATGACTAAACTATTCCATCATTTATGCAAGATATTCTCAATTTTGTTATAAAGTTTATATTACACTTTCATCCAATGGTTATATATATTTATATTGTATTTTATCTCAATCTATTATACTTCTATTATAAGATTTCTTAATGTATTACGTTACCATGTCTTTTTATCCAACCTTGATGAAACAAATCCCATATCATATAAAATTGTTTATCTTCTTGATCTCTAATTTCAAATGTCAATTTACTAATTTCAGCACAGTCCATAGTTTTCTTAATAACTTCCTTCTGCATAGGTATTTTTTCATTTTTCCAATTCTTAGCAAATACAATCCTAGCCACTGTCAACACATTTACAATCAAATATTTCAATTCTTTATTGTACATTTCCAGTATAATTCCCAATAAAAGTATCTCTGGTTTACAGTCTATATGTTGTTTTATCATTTTTTCCAACCACGTGTGGATTTTAGTCCAATATCTTTTTGCATCCGAACACATCCACCACATATAGTAATACAAGCCAGGTATCTGATGACATTTCCAACATTTATCCGATTTATTCTTAAACATTCTCGCAATTCTCGTCGAAGGTAACTGCCACCTGTAAAACATCTTATATAGATTTTCTTTATAAGCAGTTGACATTGTCATTTTATAATCTTGAGACCATAATTTTTGCCATTTCTCTAAATCAATCCCATATCCAAAATTTCTCCCCCAAGCAATCATCGTTTCTTTAACTTGCTCCTCCTCCAATTTAAATTCTAATAAATGTCCATAAAGTTTTTTAATTACATTTTCATCAGTACCTATCAAAATTTTATCTAAGTCAGTCAACTTATAATAAACACCTTCTAATTTAATATATTCATCAAATCTAGATTGTATTTGCAAATATGAAAACCAATTCATTTTTATACCTTGTTCCTCCAGTGCTTGCATAGATTTAAGTTCACCCTTTTCATTTAGTATCTCACCATATCTGTTTGTTCCTTTTTATATATTATTGGATAGGAAAAGGCTTCAATAATGGAATTTTTAAGTAATATTGCTTTTTTATATTCTCCCAATTTAAAAACAAAGCCTCTCAAATATAATGTCTTCTGAAGTACCCTTGTGCTTTGGTTCCCTTATACCAAAGAAAAGCATGCCATCCCAACAGCAGGTCATGTTCTTCTAGAGTCAATAGTCTACTGTTCCTTAATGTTATCCATTCCTTTACCCACATCAAATTTGCCGCCTGATAATATAGTTCCCAGTTGGGCAAAGCAAACCCTCCTTTTATTCTTGCATCTTGTAACAGTTTAAGTTTTATTCTCGCTTTCTTGCCCTGCCAAATATATTTCAACACAGTTTTATTTAAATCTTCAAAAAACTCTTTTCCTAATCTAATTGGAATTGTCTGGAATAAATATAAAATTCTAGGCAATACATTCATCTTAATTGTTGATATTCTCCCAATCAATGATAATTGTAAATTTTCCCATTTTTCCAAGTCTGTCGCAATCTGCTGTTTGAGTTTAAGATAATTATCCTCTTTTAGTGTACTACATCTTGATGTAACATATATCCCTAAATATTTAACCTTATTCATGATCTGAATTTCTAAGACTTCTTCCAACTCTTTCTTTCGTCTTGCTAACATATTCTTTGTTAATATCTTTGTTTTATCCTTATTAATTTTCAAGCCTGCTACCTTTCCATACTCTTCTATCCTTTCTATTAATTTAGGTGCTGTTTCCAATGGTTCCTCTAATATAAATACCAGGTCATCAGCAAAAGCTTGCAATTTATACTCTTCCTTTTTAATTTTCATTCCTTTTATTTCTTTGTCTTCTCTAATATTCCTATTCAACACTTCCAGTGTTAACACAAACAGCAGAGGTGACAGTGGACAACCTTGTCTAGTCCCTTTTCTTATATCTATAGACTCCGTCAATTCTCCATTTATCATGACCTTTGCAGTTTGTTTATAATATATTGTTTCAATGGCTTGAATAAAATTTTTACCAAAGCCCATTTGTACCAGTTGCAATAACATAAAGTGCCAATAAAATTAAAACTGTTGCAAGATGTGAGAATGAGAGGAGGATTTGGCCTGCCTAACTGGGAGTTATATTATCAGGCAACAAACTTGATGTGGGTTAAGGAATGGATAACACTAAGAAATACTAGATTATTGACATTAGAAGGACATGATTTGTTGTTGGGTTGGCATGCCTTCTTATGGTACAAGAGAACTAAAACACAGGGGTATTTTAGAAGACATTATATACGTGAGGCTTTGTTATTAAACTGGGAGAAGACTAAAAAGCAATGTTATTTAAAAATTCCAGTCTGGTTATCAACTATTGAAGCATTTTCTTATCCAATAATATTTAAAAAGGAACAAACAGTTAGATATGGTGATATACTGAATGAAAAGGGTGAACTTAAATCTATGCAAGAACTAGAAGAACAAGGTATAAAGATGAATTGGTTTTCATATGTGCAAACACGCTCTAGATATGATAAAGATTTTAAAACAGAAGGTTTCTATGATAAGCTTACTGATTTAGATAAAATTTTGACAGGTACTGATGAAAAGGTAATTTAAAAATTATATGGACATTTATTAGAAATTAAGCTAGAAGAAGAACAAGTTCAAGAAACAATGATTGCTTGGGGGGGATTTTGGATATGGGATTGATTTAGAGAAATGGCAAAAATTGTGGTCTCAAAACTATAAAATGACAATGTCAACAGCATATAAAGAGAATCTCTATAAGATGTTTTACAGGTGGCACTTACCCCCAGCAAGGATAGCAAGAATGTTCAAGAATAATTCTGAAAAATGTTGGAAATGTCATCAGATGCCCAGTTCATATTACCATAAATGGTGGACATGTGCAGACGCTAAAAGATATTGGACTAAAATCCACACATGGGTGGAAAAAATGATAAAGAAACATATAGATTTGAAACCAGAGATATTTTTATTGGGAATTATACCTGAAATATATAGTAAGGATTTGAAATATTTGATTGTAAATGTATTAACAGCGGCTAGGGTTGTATTTGCTAAAAATTGGAAAAATGAGAAAATACCAACGCAGGAGGAAGTTATTAAGAAAATAATGGAATGTGCTGAAATGAATAAATTGACATTTGAAATTAGAGAACAAGAAGATAAACAATTTTATAAGATTTGGGATTTATTTTATCAATGGTTAGGATATAAAATATGGTAATGAAATATGTAGAATTTTACAATATAAGAACAGAATTATATAGAATATATAAGGATATATTATTATATAATAATGATGGGATGGATCTAAGATGATAATATGAATTGTTATAAGATAAATCAATTTAAAAATATGGAATATCTTGCATAACATGAATGACTAATAGTATAGTCAAATGATTGATTAACAATGATAATAAATGTATTTAGAAATATCTATTTGATAATATGAGAATATATAGAAACAATTGTAATTGAAGACTATGGAGAAGATGCACAAAAAAATTTGTAACCTACTGACACACTATATGTATGTAATTGGAAAATGGCTTTATGTTTTTGTTTTGTCTGTGTATGTTTGTCTAAAAATAAAAAATTATTTTAAAAAAATTATTTAAATATCTTTTCAATCTTTCTGCCAAAATTGAAGCAAAAATTTTATAGTCTGAATTTAATAGGGAAATAGGTCTATAGTTTTTAACTTGCTGTGGATCTGTATCTTCCTTCAGTGTAAGCATAATATATGCTTCTGACCATGTCTTAGGTATTTTCTTCTTTAACATAACTTCATTCATAACTTCTAATAATTGAAGATTCAACACTTCCTGAAAGGTCTTATAAAATTCCACTGGCAACCCATCTGGACCTGGCGCTTTCCCTGTATTTTGTTTCTTTAAAGCTTCTGTTAATTCCATCATTGCTGTATTCCCTTCTAACATTATTTGAATGTCTTTAGGTATCTCTGGTAATTTTGCTTTCTGTAAATATTGTCTAATTTTTTCTTCTTGAATATTCTCTTGATAATACAATTTTCCATAATAGTCTTGTATGATTCTTTTCTTCTCTTCACTTCCATAGCAGACATGTCCTTCCTCATCTATTAAGTGGCTAATCCTTCTTGATTCTCTTTCCTTTCTCACTTTATAAGCTAACCATCTTCCTGGTTTATTTGCATCTTCAAAATAATTCTGTTTAGCATTTTTAATCTTTTGTGCTAGCTCCTCTTTTTCCGTTAATCCCATTTTATGTTTAAATATGCCCATATTAACTTTAATGTCTTTTTTTGGCGGAAATTTCTGTAATTCTTTTTCCAGTTTCTTGTAGTCATCTTCCAATGTTTTAAAAGTCTTTTTCTGTTCTATAGTTCTTTTCCTTGTATATTCTATTATCAAACCTCTTGTGTAGGCCTTCATCGTGTCCCAGAGGTTCTGTAACGATGTATTGAGGTTCAATCTTCAAGTTCAGCCTTTCTCCGCAGCAACACTAGGTCATTGACCAGTCTGGTGTAGAGCTTCTTGGTGAAAGTCTGCTGGTTGCAGGAGAAATCTAGCAACTTCACAATCAGGACTTCGACTTGGCGGATTAGTCCATCAGAGCTGGGCAGGGTTTTATGCACAAGTCCCATGGGCCACGTGTTCTGATGCACATCCTTGTCTTTCAGCAAGACAAGGTCTCCTTCTTCAAGATTTGGTTCTTTGGTCTTCCATTTACGGTGGTCTTGTAGGGTAGACAGGTACTCTTGCTTCCAATGGTTCCAAAAGGTGTTGGCAAGCTGTTGAACTTGTCTCCATGTTGTTTGTACAAGTCCTTGTAATCAAAGTTCCCTAACAGTGCGGGCCAATCACCCGTCTTCTGAGTTAGCAAGGCAGCTAGAGTAAGGGTAGTTGGATTCTCAGGATCTGAGGAAACTGGAACTAAAGATCGACTGTTGATGGTGGCTCCTACTTTTGCCATCAGGGTGGATAGAGTCTCATGTGTCAGCTTAGGTGCCTTCATCAACATGGAATCCAGGATCCTGCGAGCTATTCCGATCATGCGTTCCCATGTTCCTCCCATATGAGATGCATGGAGAGGGTTAAATATCCATCTGCAATTGTTGGATTTAAGGTAGCCATCAAGTGGAGAGTTAGGGCAAATGCCTTCCCCATCTGTAGTTCTCTACAAGCGCCTACAAATTTCGTTCCACAGTCAGATCTAAATACCTTGACTGGACCTCTGTAGGCTTGAAACCTTTTCAGGGCATTGATAAAGCAAGAGGCGTCCATAGATTCGATGACTTCCATATGGACAGCTCGAATGCTGAGGCATGTGAAAAGTACTGCCCATCGTGTACTGTTAGCTTGACCACCCCTGGTCTGTCGAGCAGACACCAACCAAGGGCCAAATACATCTAGGTCTACATTGGTGAATGGCGGTTCAGAACTCAGGTGCTCAGGTGGTAGGTCAGCCATCATCTGGTGTAGAGTCTGACCCCGTAGTTTGCGACAATGTAAGCATGACTGCAGAACAGTTGTAATACATCTTTTGGCACCTACGATCCAGATTCCATTCTTTGTGGTGGCACCTTCTGTGAAGTGGCAGCCTTGATGATGGATTACTTCATGGTAGTGTTGTACTAACAGTCTCGTTACATGTTGACGAACAGGAAGAATAATTGGGTGCTTGGTGTGTGAGGCCATTTCAGCTTTGAGAAGGTGCCCTCCTACTCGAAGTACCTCTTGGTTGTTGAGGTATGGGTTCAGTCTCAGAAGTGGACTAGATTGTGGTATGGGCTTCCCTGCACTCAGGCATCTGAATTCCAACGGATATGTTTCTTGTTGTACACTTCTCAATATTCATCTCTCTGCTTGGGTGTAGTAGTCTGGGAAGTATGATTGGAAGCCTTTCTTATGACCAAGGAGATGGATGACCATGTGGATGATCTCAGTCATGCCCAGTATGAGAGGTTGCCATCAGGAGAAGCGTTCAAAGCAAGAAGGTTTTAAGGGGCCTTCCTTATTGCGTTCAACTGTCGTTGCCATGCAGATGACTGGAGGGATGACCGATTCTTCTTCTTTCTTGACTAGCGGTCGAATGTCGCCATCTTTATCTGGATAGGAGCTCATACAATTTGGGTTTCCCTGGATTCAAGGCGTCTGTACACCACAAGAACTTGGGGCCTTTGAGCCAGGTAGAAGTTGCTAACTGGGATGCAGGACTAGACCTTGTCACATAATCTGCAGGGTTCTGGTCTGTTGGTACATACCTCCACTGCACGGGTTTAGAAGATCTCCTGATCTGCTCAACTCTGTTGCTCACATAGACGTAGAAGTGTCTACTCTTGTTGTGGATATAACCCAGTACCACTCTGCTGTCTGTGTAGAAGGTGGTGAGTTCTAACTGAAGATCTATCATCTTCATTATCGTGTCTGCTGGTTCCGTGGCCAGTGCAGCTCCGCAAAGTTTCAGCCATGGTATAGTATGACCTTGTTGTGGTGCTAGTTTTGCCCTTCCCATGATGAATCCAACATAAACGTTGCTCTCCCCACTGTAGACTTTGAGGTATGCCACGGCTGCTACTGCCTTTGTCGACTCATCTGAAAAAACATGCAGTTCCTTTCTTTGTGCCATGGTGGGCAAGATGGGAACATATGTGTGCTGTAGGTGAATGTCTTGGAGACAACATAGAGAGTTGCACCATGTCTCCCATTCTTGCTTCTGCTCTGGTGGGAGCAGTCCACAATTCCTAACTCTAAATGACTGCAATTTACGACATCTATGATGAAAACCAGTGTTCACTTCTGGTTTTTAGCAAAAACGCCTCATAGTGAACAATGGGTTCACTTAACGATCATTGTGTTTGCTTAATGACCACTGTGGTCATTTTACAGCCACTGCAAAAAAAAGGTCATAAAATCGGGTCTGATCACATGATGACCACTTTACAACTGTCATGATTTACGATTGTAACAAGCAATTTCTTTTATGGTCATAAGTCAAGAATTACCGGTATACCATTTCAGTTTCTTTGTTGCAAATTCTAAGATTGATTGTACATTTGGATGCTTGACAATTGACTCATGTTTATGATGGTTGCAGTGTCCCAGAGTCACGTGAGCCCCTCTTGCAACCTTCTGACAAGCAAAGTCAATGGGGAAACCAGATTCACCTAACAACAATATTACTAATTTAAGAATTGCAGTGATTCACTTAACAAATGTGGTGAGAAAAGTTGTAAAATGGGGCAAAACTCACTTAATAAATTTCTCACTTAGCAACATAAATGTTGGACTCAGTGGTGGCCATAAGTTGAAGATTACCTGTATATGTGCTAACAAAGCAATTAATATGCTAATGTCATGCTAGTTAGATGTGAGAATGGGTTCTATGTAGGAGTAAAGTAGGGGTAAACTAAGCATTAGCAAAGTAGAAACTTTCTAAGCAGCTTCTATGCACTGCTACATTTCTGATGATGAAAACTTTAAGCAGGCAGCCCTAGAATCACATTTTTTTTGACATCCAAAAGAAGCCATTCATTAATTGCATTCAGAAAGATATATTTTGGCAATTGTTCAATTTTTAAAAATTTATTTGGGAGAATTACATAAAAGAAAAAGAGACAGGGAAAGTCTATATCAGGAAAATTTAATTTAAATGTTTAATTTAATGTAAATCAAATATAGTTGTATTTAGCTATATGAAAAAAGCAGCTTTCTTTTATTTCACAGCATTTGACTGAGGAATATACCATAGTCTTTACCTGGAAGAAAGGAACCCTTCAATTGTCAAATCAAATTCCATCAAACCCTTATTGCGGTCACTGACCATTTTTTTTTAATGGTTTAATAATGGAAGTTATAACTTTTATTAGAAACAGTAATCAAATTATTCAGAAACTAAGATAAAGTGAACTGGAATAAAATTTGAATGTAAATACTAGAATGCCAAAAAGTTAAACTGAAAAATTATGAAATGCTCATATGTGGTGGTTTTGTTCAGAAGGCCAGAAGTACTGGCTCAAAATTAAGAGATCTTTAAGGAACAAATAGAATTGGAACCAGAATTATTTTTGTTAGGGATATTTAAAAAGAAATGTGGGAAAAATATAAAATATATAATATTACACATTTTAACGGCTGCTAGAATTGTCTATGCTCAATGTTGGACGCACAACGATATACCATCAGACGAATTGATCACTCAAAAATAATGGCATGTGCTGAGATGGATAAATTAACCCTGATGTTATGAGAGAAAGAGGAGTCTGAATATTATAGAATTTGGGAAAAAATGGTATAATTGGATTGAATTAAGACGGATGATGAAAGAATTAATGATAAGCAACCTACAGATTAAAGGTTTATATTGACATAAATTGTATATATTTGTAAATAAGCACAAAATAGAAGTATGTGAGATAGATGTCACACACTGTTAATGTCATAATATGTATACTTTTTGTTCGGTTTTTAAAGATATAAAAGACTAATAAAGTTTATTTAAAAAATTATGAAATGCAGGAATGCTAAAATGTTGTCCCATCTATTCCAAGAGTATCCAATTCCTCTTTCTTTTTGTCTTATCTTTTGCACACTGTCAACTTACCTAGCAAATCAACAAGCAGAATTTAGCCACTGTCTGAAGAAGCTTTTGGATGAGAAACAAAATGTCTTCAACGAAAAAACAGAAAGTCCAGTTGCCTCTTGAAAAAGCACCTTTGGGAAAACCATGACTTGAATGACTGAGAATTTCCAGAGACAATTTAGCCACTGGTTGCATAATATTTGGTTCACAATCCTTAGTAAATAACTGACATAAATATGGACAACTTTATATAAATTAATGTGGGTTTTATAAAGATATTTATAAAATATGTGTGACTATGGGTATAAAACATAAAGGAGTCACTAAGAGTGAGTTGGGCAGTCATATACATTTTCATAAATAAATAAATATCTTTATAAAATAAAATGACTCATGACATAGATTCCACCACTTCTATTTTTTTCTTTAATTCATCATCTAGAATCAAGAGAAGAATGTTAAATGTACAAAAAGTAAATACTCTAAGATTTCAGTTGAATAAGATGCTCCTTATTACATCATTTTAAGAATACTAATTTGACTCCTAATTATTATATTATATATGTGAAATGTTTTTATGATCTATCTGCCTGTATCACTAAATCTCTGTCTCAGTACAATGTTTGATTATTAGTACTCTATTCCCAGCTACAACGAAAACCCACAGTGGGAAAATTTCCTCACTGCTCCTTGAAAGCAAGTGTAGTAGTAATGCATTGTACTAGATGTTATAGAAGAAAATATTTGTCTTTATGACAAAGTAGTGGATGGGATAGAAAAATGCTGAATACATTTTTTTCCTAACTATGCTCACTTTCCTCCTACCTTACAAACAAGAGGCCAATTTTATTATTTTGTTGTTAATGTGCCATTGCTTTTGCTATATCACACGAACATGGCAGAGCCTCCGGAAGTGTATCCTTCATGTTGCATTTCCCTCTCCCAAAAAAGTAATGCATTCTTTTAGATTCCCAATTATATTTTCTCATGAGCAACTGGGCCAAGCTGTGACACCCCACAAGGAGATGCCCAACTTGTTAGTTCTGCTTGACCTCCCACTTGACTCTTATTACACCTCGCCTGAGATGAAGGGCCTGAACTGCTTCCAGGTCTCCACTTGGGACTGTTGAAGTGTTAGCCCTGCAGTCCGGTGTGCAAGTGGCTGGTCAAAAGGGTGCACGGGAGGCAAAGGGCAAATTCCTGTCAGGACAGATAACTGTGCAGCAGGCCTGCTGAACCAGAGGTGAAGAGCGGGGTCAAGATTTCTGATAAACAGAGTATTTTGGAGAGCCTGCTTATATGCCTGAAGACCAAATGCTATAATGGTCCCTGTTTTATCCAAGTGCTAGCCATGAAAGCTTCCTCCAGATGTCAACAAGCAGTATGGCACTGATACACAAGGCCCGTGCAGAAATTTTATATCTATCTACAAAGCTGGTGTAATATTTAGAATACCTCCCCATCAAATATGTTATAGTTCAGGTTTGCTAATTCTTTACTGCTCTCGTGGTACTAGATTAAAACACTGTAGAGAAATCCAAACTTGTATTCTATTCATATTGGTCTATTGAAATATGTTATGTACTGAACAGCAATAAACATAAGTTTGTTTCTACCTGCTCTGTGGCCACTACTTTTACTACTACCGTGTTTCCCCAAAAATAAGACACTGTCTTATATTTTTTTTGGCTCCCAAAAACACACTAGGTCTTATTTTCAGGGTAGGTCTTATATATTTATGGTGCCAAATAGTGGGTGTGAGTGTGTAGGGGGGGGTGTTTCGTGGGTGCACGGTTGCTCCCTGAAAAGTCTTCCTGGAACTGGAGATTTACACTAGGTCTTATTTTCAGGGTAGGTCTTATTTTAGGGCAGGTTTAGAAAATAGTGCTAGGTCTTACTTTCGGGGTAGGTCTTATTTTCGGGGAAACACGGTAGCATTTTTTTTTCCTGTTCCATGCTATGAAGGTTAGCGATTCACTAGCTCATCGGAAGTTAGTTATCGCCATTGTTATGTTTGCATGAAGAGACAGACGCAGAGTGCTTCAGCTCTTAAGTTTATTGTGACTTTCAGCTCAGAACGGACCCGCTTTGACTGGGCTGCAGCTGCTACTTATAGCCAGCAGCTGCAGTTGGAAGCCAATCAGAGTGCAGGGTTTTCCCGCACTTTTTAAACCAATCATTTCTAACATTTTACAAGAACAGTTCAAACTAAACCAATGACTTCAAACCTGCATACATAACACCCCTCCCCACTAGGTTCAGTCCATACTCAAACCCCATCTATCTAATGTATTCTTTTAAATAGGTGGGGCTCTTACGTGTACGTTGAGACCTACGTGGTTCAGATGCTTTAAGGTTCTCACCCAGTGAGAGGAAATGTGTCTGCTGACATTTCCATACTTGGACTTCTAGTAATAGTAGAACCTGTTTGGTTGCTACAATCTGGTCTCTCCTCCCAATCCATCTCCAACCCAATGTCAGCACCTAAGTCAGGTAGTGATGTACAGTCTTCCACTTGTAAGAATGGAGTTTGGCATTGTGGCAGGTTTTGGGATGATTCCTGTTGTGTTGGCTCATTACACATGGGGTTGATTCTTGCTTGCTGATTATCCTCATGATCCTCCCCTTCCCCCCTAGATAAGGTACTAGGTATGGGAACCAGAGAGGACCAATTGCGATGTTCCTGAGGTAATCTGGATCTAAGCTGATCAATGTGCCTGCTCCAGAGGACACCATCCTCTGTTTGTACCCTGTAAGACCTAGGGCCTGTGATTTGGGTTATCTCAGCAGGAATCCATAATGGTTCACCCATAAGGTTCTTAGCATAAACAGAATCACTCACAGTGAATGTGCGAATTTTGCTAGTGGAATCTAGTGGTACATTGGGTGCGTAAGTGGGATGAAGGCGGTCAAGGGGAGACCTGAGTTTCCTACCCATCAACAACTCTGCTGGGGATAAGTTAGTTGATGGGTTAGGAGTGATATGCTGGACACTGAGTAGTTTTTCAACTTTCTCAGTGATGTCCCCAGGACCCAATTGCTGAAGTTTTTCCTTGGTAAAGCATACCATGCATTCAGCCCGGCCGTTAGCCGAAGGGTGCCCAGAGGCTGTCAGGGCATGTCTGATACCCTGCTTTGCTAGATATGATTCAAAAAGGTTGGATGTAAATTGAGGACCATTGTCAGAAACGAGGACATCAGGTAACCCATGAGTTACAAAAAGCCTCTTAAACTGCTTGATGACAGCTTCAGCTGTGGTGGATGCCATAGGGATAACCTCTAGCCATTTGGAATATGCATCTACTATAATAAGGAAAGTGTGCCCTCTGGTAGGGCCAGCAAAGTCAATGTGAATCCTAGACCATGGGCCCCTAGGACATTCCCATTCCTGTGTGGGGGTGAGAGGTGGGGCTGACTTCCTGACAGTTGGAACAGGATGCAACCCAGTGTTCAACCATTTTGTCAATACCTGGCCACCATACATAACTCCTGGCCAATCCCTTCATTCTGACAATTCCCGGATGACCCTCATGTAACATTTCCAAAACCTCTTTTTGTAGTTTTGCAGGAATAACCACCCTGTTACTGCACAAAATACATCCTCTTAATATGGATAATTCAGTTTGCCTGGATTTAAAAGGTTGGGCAAGTTGAGGTAGATCTTGAAATGGCCAACCTTTCTTGATCCAGCCTATAACAGGAGCCAATAAAGTGTCTTTGGCAGTCTCTCTGGCAATTTCAGCAGCGTGTACTGGAAGCTTGGCAACAGTTTCTAGAAAAAAGGTGTAAGTCTCAGGAGCAGGATCCTCAGTGTGTGAAGGAAGTGGGCAGCGACTCAAAGCATCTGCATGCCCAATGTCTTTTCCAGGCCTGTGGATGAGTTTGTATGAAAAAGTGGCAAGAAATTCAGTCCATCTCAGCATTCTTGGTGACAGGATCGTGGGCGTTGGTTTGTCCCCTGCCACAATGCCTAAAAGAGGTTTGTGGTCTGTGACAATAGTAAATGTTCTCCCATATAGATACTCATGGAATTTCTTGACAGCTGCAACAATTGCCAAGGCTTCCTTGTCCAGTTGGCTGTAATTTCTCTCTGCTTTAGTCAAGGTGCGAGTAAAATGCAATAGGGGCTTCCCTCCCACTGGGAAGCATGTGGCTCAACACCCCCACTCCAAAGGGGATGCATCACAAGTCAGTACAACTGGCAAATTCTCAGAGAACTGTATCAGTACAGAATCAGAAGTGAGTTGTCTCTTAATAGTGTTAAAGGCAGCTTGTTCTTTTCTGCCCCAGACCCATGCAGACTTTTGTCTAGTAATCTGTGTAGTGGTTCTGCAATGGTTGCCTTCTGAGGTAGAAACTTGTGATAGAAGTTAATGAGTCCCAGGAAAGCTTGCAAGTCTGTTTTGCATTTAGGCCTGGGGGCTTCTTTGATTGCCTGAACCTTGGCTTCTGTGGGGTGAATACCATGTTTGTCAATCATATAGCCTAAGAACTCTACCTTGTCAGTTCTAAGTGTGCATTTTTCTTCTTTGACTTTTAACCCCACTTTCCTGAATCTGGTTAGGACTTCTCTGAGTCTCTCGAGTAACTGAATGTCATTTTCAGCAGAGATTAACACATCATCAAAATAAGGCACTACCCCTGGCAGTCCTTGGAGCATTCTTTCCATAAGACTTTGGAAGATGCCTGGTGCCACGCTTACTCCAAACTGTAACCTTTTACATTTGAAAGCACCTCTATGAGTCACAATGGTTTGGGCCTCTGCAGTGGCATCATCAACTGTTAACTGTTGATATGCCTGGGTCAGATCCAATTTGGCAAAGACTGTGCGCCCGCCAAGAGAATGTAATAAATGATGCACCACTGGAACTGGATATGAGCTCTGTTGTAGCGCATGGTTCAATGTCCCCTTGTAGTCTCCGCAGATTCTCACAGACCCATCAGCCTTGACTGGTGTGACTATGGGTGTCTCCCACCTGGAGTGGTCAGTGGGCTCTAAAACCCCTTGAGCTATTAATTTATCTAATTGTGCATCAATTTTTTCCTTTAAGGCAAATGGGACCCTTCTAGGCTTTAAACGGATTGGTGGCACCTTGGGATCTAGATTGAAAGTGATAGGGGTCCCCAAATACTTGCCTAATCCATCACTGAAGACCTCTGGAAACTCAGACTTCAAGGCCTCCTCCCATTCAGTGTTACTCACGTGATTGATGCCAGTCACCTCGATGCCCAGCGGGTTGAACCACTCAAGTCCCAGCAAACTTGGGCGATCCTTGTCCATGATGGTCAGGGGTAGGCGTTTGGTGTGGCCTTTGAACTTCATGTTGAATTCTCTTGTTCCAACTACTGGAATCTTGTTCCCTTGGTAGTCTTTAAGAGTCAGTGCTTGCTTTTTGAAATGCTTCTTCTGAATGTTTGGGAGTAGTCTGTGGATAGTGTCCCATGACACCATAGACAGATATGAGCCTGAGTCCACTTCCATTTGACAAGGCCTTCCTTCAATAAGTACCTTGACATGCACTTTTCTGTTATTGATAGAAGATGAATGACCAATAGTTACTGTCTGATGAGTTTCATTCTTCCCTTTTGCTTCTGTGCTGCGCCCCATTTTCTCACTGAGATTGTTGGGCTTGAATTCTTTGTCTTTGTTTGCAGGAAATTTCCTTCTGTTGGGTGGAGTTCTGGATGATTTGCAGACTCTTGTTAGGTGTCCTCTTTTTTGGAGGCAAATGGTGTCTAAAACTTGCATTCAGTGCAGGGGTGGCTTCCCCCACAACCTCTGCAGTAGAAATCTTGCCTTTTTCTTTCCAGGTCTTTCTTCTTCCGCTCCATTCTGAGTCTGTAAATTCCCTCTTCCACCTCACTGCAATCTGACTCAGAATCTAGGTCATCACAATGGTTTGTGGTAGACTTTTCCCCATCAGGATGGTTTGTGGCCCTGTTCATCTTCCTCATGGCTGCTGATGAGGACTTGGTAGCTTCTGCTGAAGAGACTTCTTCTATGGCTTCTTTTAGCATGATCTTAGGTTTCATTAATAACTTGCTCTGTAATACCTTGTCTTTAAGGCCCAGAACAAATAGATCACGCATGGCTTCTTCTAAGTTGATAAATTCACATGCACCCCCAATGTCTCTTAAACTTGCTACAAAGTCATTTACGTTTTCGTTTTCCCCCTGATCACGACGGTAAAACTTGTGTCTCTTAATGAGGCACGATACTTGTGGCGCGTAATGGGCTCTTAACAGCTTTTCTAAGTCAGGCCAGTCCATTACCTTCACGTCTGCAGCTCCCGCCAATGCCTTCGCCATCTTGAAAACTGCTGGACCGATGCGTAAGAAAGACCGCCCTCTTCCGCTTCTCGGAAATGTCGGCTAGATCGTTTCCTTCCAGATACATTTGGAAACGATCTGCATATGACTCCCAGTCTTCTGCCGTCGGATCGAACGGGGCTGGGGGGGTGTTCAGCGCAGCCATCTCTCTCTTCTTCTGTTCCGTGTTGCCTTCTCTTCAGGGAAAATCCCACCTTCGTCGCCAGTGTTATGTTTGCATGAAGAGACAGACGCGGAGTGCTTCAGCTCTTAAGTTTATTGTGACTTTCAGCTCAGAACGGACCCGCTTTGGCTGGGCTGCAGCTGCTACTTATAGCCAGCAGCCGCAGTTGACAGCCAATCAGAGTGCAGGGTTTGCCCGCACTTTTTAAACCAATCATTTTTAACATTTTACAAGAACAGTTCAAACTAAACCAATGACTTCAAACCTGCATACATAACAGCCATCATCAGGTCAGTCTTCCCAAAGAAAAATAATTGGTTTCAGCCATTCAATTCATCACATGTAAGGGGAAACTGTGTCAGAAAGGTAGGTGTGTGTGTGTGTGTGTGTGTGTGAAAGAGGAAGCAAGTAAGAAAAGAAGTGGGGAGAGAGGCAGAAAGCTGTTAATCTTATGAATCCAAGGGGGGAAATACCAGTGCCAGCTTCTATTGGAAACATGTAAAAACAGAATTATAATATGGTACTCAGATCTACAAAAGCATCTTTTGCAGGGATAGTTTTCTCACAAACAACAACAACCTATCCTGACTAGAATATGGATAATTACATAAAGTGCCCATGTCATATCTCTCTATCTCACAATGATGTGTGTAATATACTCCAAAGGGCTGTATCATCTTGCTTTCTCACAAAGATTTAGGCATGGAAATCTATTTATTGCATTGATCTGGTTCCTTTGTATATTCAATTTAAATTAATTACACAGCAGAAAAGATATCCATTGCTCCCACTATATCTGTCTCTTTCACTCTCTCGGGCTATTTAAATTTTTCTAATATTATTTTCTTTGAACACCATAAACTGGTTTCCTTTTCCAGTCAAAAAGATCCTTTTTGTTGTGATCTTTGTGAAATGTCTTTTCCTTCTCATGGACCAGTCTCCCACCACTGGGAAGCGGGGCTATAGAGACAGGACACAGCTTAACAATGGGCTTTCACACAAGGTGCCAGAATGCTTGTGAGCCAGGATGGCCTTCCTACTCAGTGTCTCACCTTCTTGGTGGTTCTACTTTCAAATGACAAGAAATTGAGGGAGGAAACTGTAGCCCCACAGATTTTGCATTGCCCTAATCCATGATGGGAGAGGAAACAACTATCAAAGGAAACAGGAGAGACAGAGGAAATGGGGAAGGACAATTATACACACACTCTCTCAAATGCACACTTAATGGGGGAAAATCCCAACTAAGTAAACAAATAAAATAACTGAACAAACAACAAAAGCAAACTGAACTTAATTATTAGACATATAGGAAACTGTCTAATGCCAGATAAGATTGTTTGTCTGTATTGTTTACTCTGATTAACTGATACTCTTACTATCTAGGTCTCAGAAGCAATCTTGCATATTAACCTTTCCAGCTGAAAATGCTAAGACTGAACACTGAATATACTGGTGACTTCTGCATGGAAACATAAATTGAGTTGGTAACTAGCATTCAGTGGCTCTTAGCATAATTGAGCATTTAGTCTTACATAGGATACTGCTAAAACACCTGAAAGCTGGCTTCATAACAATTATCCATGCTGTTGTGAATACCAGCCCTATACCCAGCACGTCTAATATTTCCCAGAGGTTCTTATATCTTAAACTGGCACAATACCAAATTGGAAACAAGAGAAAGTGCCATATGGGTGTGCCATTCAACTGTATGCTAAGCCTTGCATATCTGTAACAGGAAGACATAACTAATAGGGAGAAGCACTGAATTGACCTTCCTATCTGGTGACCATGCAAATGTTTTCACAGCCGTATAATACAACCAAACAGGGGTTTAACCAAATATCCATCTCAACCTGCGATGGTACCTAACATGACTCTGATGCAGTAAGAATGGAAGATGCAATTGTGAAAGGCCAAGGCTAAGCATTGGAACTCATTACAGTTATGGAACTTTGCCCATCTCTCCTAACCTAATGAAGATACAACATTGCTATTCTGCATGTTCTCTATCAGCAACAGAAGTTCTGTAGCTCAGTTGTATTGGTGAACATTGCTTGAAAGAAATGCCCATCTGGGTTCAGTTCCAAGTGGGGAGAAAGAGCTTTCTTCCTGTTCCTGTGGCAAGGGCATGTACTCTGATTGGTTGTCAGACTCCCATGGGGCCATGCAGGGGTAACTTTGTAGGCTGTCTTGAGTCCCAGGCTTGGTTGAATCTTGCTGGGCGATGCAATCTTCCCAGGTACCATGTGGTGAGATGGTAGAGGGCTAATCCTATTATGTCCCGAGGGTGAAGGTCTTTTGTTTTGTAGATAAGCTGGCCCAGCCTTTTGTCTTGTAGATAGGTTGGCACCAGTCTTTCTGGGGCTATTAACAAAGGTGGGGGCTGCTTTCCAAGAGCATGTTTCTCCTTTTCTCATCCAGGGTGGTATAATATTCTGCTTTTTAAATATTTCCTAGAATATTTCATTCTTTAGGAGAAGGGTGGGTGTTAACTTTCTACAACATCTTTTGATCGGTCGAGGCCCTGGTGGATGCTTGGCAACATGCAGCCTCTGGGGCTTTCAACCGAGTTGTACCTTTGCGGCCTCTAACACGGTGCAGATCCTGGTTGGCTCCCTGGTTTCCCAGGGAGCTCCAGGAGATGAAGCACCAGAAAAGGGGCCTAGAGAGCAGTTGGAGGTCCAGTTAGTCCGAATCTGATCGAGTGCAGTTAAGGTCTTTTATTAGATCTTACCTTGCGGCAATGTGAACGGCAAAGTCTGCGTACTTCTCTGCTCTCATTGTGTCTGCAGATAATCGCCCGGCCCCCCTGTTTCGGATCACCCATTCCCTCCTCAATCAGAGGACGGGGGGGGGGACCCTTTGCAGGGACAGGCTGAGAAGTTTAGTCAACATCTACTGGACAAGATTGCTCAGATCTGGGCCAGTCTAGACTCCGACTGAGCAGAGTCTGACGGGGGGGATGCGACAGGTCTTGGGGATACCATCAGGGAAGAGTTTGAGCCTGTGACTTTGGATGAAGTGGATGGGATCATGAGGAAGCTGAGTGCCACCACATGTTTATTGGACCTGTGTCCCTCCTGGCTGGTTTTATGCTGCCCAGGAGGTTACACGAGGCTGGCTCCAGGCAGTGGTCAACGCTTCATTGAGTGAGGGATGCTTCCCCTCCACCTTGAAGGAGGCGGTGGTGAGGCCCCTCCTCAAGAAGCCTGCCTTGGACCCAGCTATTTTGAACAACTTTCATCCCGTCTCCAACCTTCGCTTTGTGGTGAAGGGTGTTGAGAGTGTAGTGGCCCAGCAGCTCCTGTTGTTCCTAGAGAAAGTTGACTACCTGGATCTGTATCAATCAGGTTTCAGGCCCGGACACAACACGGAGACGGCATTGGCTACACTGGTGGATGATCTCTGGCAGGCTCAGGATAGAGGTTACTCCTCTATCCTGGTCCTATTAGATCTCTCAGTGGCTTTCGATACCATCGACCATGGTATCTTACTGCGGCATCTCCCGGGGGTTGGGAGTGGGAGGCACTGTTTTACGGTGGTTCTCCTCCTACCTCTCGGGTCGTTCACAGTCGGTGTTGGCAGGAGGATTGAGGTCAACCCCGAAGCCCCTCACTTGTGGGGTGCCTCAGGGGTCGGTCCTCTCTCCCCTCCTGTTCAACATCTATATGAAGCCGCTGGGTGAGATTATCTGTGGTTTTGGGGTGAGGTATCATCAATATGCTGATGATACCCAGCTCTTCATCTTCACCCCAAACCAACCCAGTGATGCCCTTGACATGATGTCCCGGTGCCTGGAAGCAGTACGGGTCTGGATGGGAAGGAACAGGCTTCAGCTCAACCCGGCCAAGACCGAGTGGCTGTACGTACCGGCATCTCGGATTGTCCAGGATGTTCCATCTTTGGTCATGGGGAGAGAGGTGTTACCCCCCGTGGAAAGGGTACGCAATCTAGGCATCCTCCTGGATGCACAGCTCAATTTGGAAGATCAGGTAGGAGCTGTGGGCAGGGGGGCATTTGCACAGGTTCACCTGGTGCTCCAGTTGTGTCCCTATATGGACCAAGATGCCCTGCATACGGTTACTCATGCGCTCGTTACCTCCCGTGTAGACTACTGCAATGCTCTCTACATGGGACTTCCCTTGACAACCACTCAGAGGCTTCAGCTGGTGCAGAATGCAGCCGTGCGTGTTGTGATGGGAGTGTCCCGATACTCCCATATTACACCCCTCCTGCATGAGCTGCACTGGTTACCGGTTGCCCTTCGAGTGAGATTCAAGGTGTTAGTAATCATCTATAAGTCCCTTCATGGCTTAGGTCTGGAGTATTTGTGGGAGCACCTGCTGCCGGCATCAGTTTCCCATTGCCCCATGCGCTCCCACAGACAGGGTCTCCTCAGGGTGCCGTCGGCCAGACAGTGTTGGCTGGCGACTCCCAGGGGGAGAGCTTTTTCTGTGGGTGCACCCACCCTTTGGAACCAACTACCCGTGGAGCTTCAATTGGCTCCTGACCTTTGATCCTTCCTTCGCGACCTAAAAACATGGCTTTTTCGATCGGCCAATCTGGACTGAAGGGGTTTTTAATTATTTTAATTGTTGTGGGTTTTAATTATTTTAATGTGTAATTGGGGTTTCGTTCTTGTTTAATAGTTTTTTAAATTTTGTACCCTGGTGTTTTATTGTTGTACACCACCCTGAGTCCTTCGGGAGATAGGGCGGCATAGAAATCCCATAATTAAATTAAATTGATATAATGAATTAATAGCATTATACAGAATTGAGCAACCCCAACACCGTCCTCTCTTTGAGTGAGATGTTCTGCTTTAATAAGGAGCAGGTTGTAATAATAGGCATTACAACCTGCTCCAAAGGCTATTTGTGAAATGGTGTGGGATTTGTAACAATCAACACTTCCTGAAGTTTACATTTCAGCTATAGAATTGAGATCATAACCTTTTGCATTTTCCAAGCTCTTTCTTTAAGTGTGCTTTCAGTGTGTTCAAATATCAACCCTATTTTTGAGGTTTAAAGAAAAAAAAGTTGTGTAACCAAATACACCCATTCCCAAGCCTTATCTTAACAAGCAGCAAAGACATGTCTAGCCCACTATCTGCACCTTGCAAAAAGAAACAATGAGGAACCAAAGCAGACAGCAAGACAAGTGCCAGTGCCAATGTAACACCCTCCCTAGAGAATGGAGGGAATGGAAGACTGCTAATCATCACCCTGCAGGGACCTAATCATCCAGAGGTAAGCTGCTGCAAGAAGCAGGAAGGGTGTGGACAGGATCTGAATTCAGCTGCAGCTCAGCTAACAGGGGCTGTTCTCACTGCTTTGATCTGGTTTGGCAAATGGGACATTGGGCCAGTCATTTCAGAAACACTGCGCTGCACTGAAATTTATTTAGATTCCATTGAGATTTCCAAAGATATATCTGCCAGTCTGGTGTGTGGTCAATGCCATTTTTCAGGATTGTGCCAAATGCTTCAAGAGTTGGTATAACTATCAGCTTGTGGACTTCCAATCAAGTCATAGTCAAATAGCAAGCCTACTTCTCTGTCCTCAGGTATTCAGTGACATTTTGAAAGGGAAGGAATGTAACTCTTCCTAATTTAGTTTTAATTCTTCATACCATTTGTGATCTTACATGATGTTATTTGCATAATAAGGCCCTGGGTTTGGCCGGGACATCTTCATAGTGGAAAAGTGAAACTATTGAACACATGACTATGCTGACTGTGATAATGAGAATTATAGTCAAATATACCTCAAGAGGAATAGTTCAAGGAACCCCAGTATAGATTGTGTTGAATTACAAAGATCCAAAATATGATTTTCTATCAGACGATTTCCTCAAGTAGAGTGTCAACTATAAACAATGTAGTAGTGAGTGGACTTTATTTGTTTGCTTCTACTGGATCATTGTCCAATAATGGCCCAACAAAATTATGTATATTCTAGTAACATCAAAGCCTATTCTAAACAACATGTTGGTATTGAACTTCAGTAGTGGAGCAACTTTCTGCATCTTCTGCTCTCTCACTGTGTTAAATTTCAACAGATGTAGAATTTTGTAGGAGGAGTGGTAGAACCTGCAGGCGGAATCAAAAGAGGAATCAGCCTAGAATCTCTATGTAACCATAAATAGGACTAAGTCCAACCCCTTTTGATTTCTGTTATTCTAGCACCAAAATTTATTTATTTATTTTATTTTATTTATTTATTTGATTTGTCAATCGCTTACAAGATAATAGGTATAAGTATAAACATAGATATGAATACATGGAATGGATACATATAAGAAAAATAAAAATAAAAAGAATCAATAGGGCAGGGACTGTTACCCATTAGTTGAGTAAATTCCTGTGCTTAAGCATGAGCAATAAACCAGTTTAACTGGAACTTCAGGTATGGTCTTGATCTTTTGCACCAGACAAATTTGTTGACATTCCCACCCAGTGTTGGTTGCTCCATTATATCTGGTGAGTATAGATTGGGAAGACAGTAGTAGACCAACTTTACTCAGCTTCATAGAAACATGGACCATTTCCTTTCTTTTTGTCATTGCTGTAACTGAATATTTTAAAACCCAGCATCATAATTAATATAGTTGCTCATGGCAAAAATACGAGAATAATTGGAGTATCTTGGAGTCCTAGTGGACAATCATTTACATAATCAGCTCTGTGCTGCATCTGCCAAAAAAGCCAACACAGTTCTAGGCTGCATTAACAGAGAGATAGAATCAAGATCATGTGAAGTGCTAATACCACTTTATAATGCCTTGGTAAGATCACACTTGGAATACTCCATCCAGTTTTGGTTGCCATGATTTATAAAAAAAAATGATGTTGAGACTCTAGAAAGAGTGCAGAGAAGAGCAACAAAGATGATTAGGGGACTGGAGGCTAAACCATATAAAGCACTGGAATTATTTATTTATTATTTATTTATTTATTTTGTCAATTGCTTACAAGATAATAAGTATAAGGATAAACATAGTTGTGAATACATGAAATGAATACATATAAGAAAAATAAAAGAAACAATAGGATAGGGGCGGTAGGCTTATGCACTACTTAGGCATGTCTAGTTTAATTAAAAGAAGGACATGGGGAGATATGATATGATAGCAGTGTTCCGGTATCTCAGGGGCTGCCATAAAGAAGTGGGAGTCAAGCTATTTATTCTCCAAAGGACCTGAAGACAGGACAAGAAGCAATGGATGTGTCATGCCCCTGGTGGAGACTGACTTCGAGGAAGAGGAGGAACAGCCAACAGGGAGTGGGAGTGTGGCTCCAGAGGTGGTGGAGGAGGCTGGGGAAGGGCAGAGGCCTGTTGAGCAATCAGAGGAGGATCCAGGCCCATCTCCTATCCATCCCAGGGCATGCAGGGAGGAGAGGATCAGGGAAAAGTGTGGTTTACTCAGGAGGAGAGGGCCATGATCCTCCTCAGGGCTTACAGCTGGGAGCTATGTATATAAGTTTGTAACTGCGTAGTCAGAATTGCTGGAGTCAAAGTTAGTGTTTCCTTTGAAGGAGGTTTCTATTTGTTGGCATTCTTCCCAAGGACTTTTCCTGGTTATCTGCTTGGAACATATGATTACTTATCTTGGTTTGCTTCAGAACTCTCACCAAGACGGTTTGTTTTGTTTTCCTTTTGCCTCATTAGTTACTTTTGGGACTTTAAACTGTGACTGATAAAACAGTTAAGTTGAAGGCATTTCCGGGCTATAATTCATGTTTTGGGTTTTTGGGTTATTTTGAGAGATTACGGGTCATCACAGGATGGAAACTAATCAGGGAGAGAAGCAACCTAGAACTAAGGAGAAATTTTCTGACAGTTGGAACAATTAATCAGTAAAAAACTTGCCTCTAAAAGTTGGGGTGCTCCAACACTGGAAATTTTTAAGAAGTGATTGGACAACCATTTGCCTGAAATAGTACAGGGTTTCTTGCCTGAGCAGGAGGTTGGACTAGTAGACCTCCAAGGTCCATTCCAACTCTGTTATTCTATTCTGTTCTAATTGTGCTAAATGGTTGGGTATCAAGAACATGCACTGTTGTTCTGAGGATTGAAAAAAATCGAATGAAACAAAAAAGATGAAGGCTGAAATTTTGTGACAGATTTCAGGCCAAATGAATCATAACATCATCTCTGCCTATCTTTCAAGAGAGAAGATTAAAATCTGCGCTTTCCAAAAAATAAGCATTGCGACTCTTTTTCTTAGATCTCTTTTGAAAAAGGTGCAGGTGACAGTTCAGGTGGACAGTGAGCCATTCTTCACTTGAATACAAGAGTAATTAACAGTTGCAAAATAAAATGTATGGTTAGCATTCCCATCATATAAGCAAATACCTGTTGAACTGGATTTCTTCAGATGGCTTATATTAATTTCTAATAAAATAATGAATTGGCTTTTTGATTGTTGGAACTTCATTGCATTAATGAACATAATCTGCTGCTAAAGTTTATTATGTTTGGTTTTCAGAGAATTTTATGTCATGGTTTCTTCTAATGAGAAATTTCCTCAACCCTTGGCTATGATTAGAAGACTAAGAAGAAAATTATGATGTGCAACTTAACAGAATAACTGAGTTGGAAGGGACCTTGGAGGTCTTCTAGTCCAACCCCCTGATCAGGCAGAAAAGTCTGTACCATTTCAGACAAATGGTTGTCCAATCTCTTCTTTAAAATTTCCAGTGATGGAGCATTTACCAACTTCTGGAGGCAAGTTGTTCCACTAATTAATTTAGTTCTAACTGTCAGGAAAAGTCTCCTTAGTCCTAGGTAGCTTCTCTCCTGATGCTCCCTGTAATTAAACCAGATCTGGAACTTTAGCTATCCCTGTTCAACCCATGGTGGCATTTTTTTTTAATTCACATTTATATGCCTCCCTTCTCCGGAGACTCAGGGCGGCTTACAATGTTTGGAGCACAACCCAATGTGCTCAGCAATAGCCTTCATTCCATTGTATATGCCTGCTTATTACTAAGCGGCATTGTTACAAAGTCAGCTTATTGCCTGCCCCCAACAATCTTGGGTCCTCAATTTACCTACCCCAAGAGGATGGAAGGCTGAGTCAACCTTGAGCCTGGTGGGATTCGAGCCTGCAGTAATTGCAGGCAGCTGGAACTAAGGGCTAGGCGTTTAATAGCCTGCACCACCAAGGCTCTTCTGGTAGTAGAAGAGGCAGGACAGCAGTAGCAAGGGGTGGGATATCAGCAATGGGTGGGGTGGCAGGTGGGAGCAGGGGCACTGTGGGGTGTGGGATGGCAGCTGCAACCCTCCATAACAGTCCCAATTTCTCACGGGGAAATTAATTGCCCATTAATTAAACTGACATTTAAAATGCTGGTGACAAAGCATGCAATTTACTTTCATCCTTTAGAAACAAAACAGCAACACTTTGTTAATGCTGCTATTTGAATTAGGATCAGTCCTACCAATTGATAGAGTGAAGCATCCCAGGTGAAAGATGTTCAAAACAGCAATTACAACTGGGGTATCTAGCCATTGTTCCTGAGATCCCCAGCCATATGTATCACTAACAGAACAGCTTCTCCAGACTATAGGTTTTGCATTCTGTATGAATTTTGTGTGTATGTGTAGCTAATATTGAAGCTTAAAAGTATGTAACACAATGGTGTAAAACATGCAAACAAGGAAGCTGTGGCTGAAGCTAAAATCCTGCAGTTCCATTTGGCTTCTGCTTTGTGTTCTGTATTAGACCCAACCCTTCATTATTAACTTTCTGTCCTCCATGCCCAGAAGATCAACAAGACTCACTTATTTCATGGACTTGTTAGAACCACTGAGCAAACATAAAAATTAAAAGCTTAGAAAGCACTGGACCGTGATAAGTTCAAATGATTGATTCCAAGACGATTATGTGTCAATGAACTCCTCCAACACACTTCCTGAAGTAGAAAAAGTAAAATAAATAGGAATAAATAAAATAGGAACGAATAAGAATTTTCTAAAATGGAAAGTTTTTAAAAGTCTTTTTTTTTAAATTAAGGAGGAGACGCTATGCATGCTCTCCACATGTTAAAAGAATGCAGATATATTTGATCTGTACATTTTATTCATATTTACTAAAATAGATGCCTGTTCTATATATCAATAAAAAAAACTGTCTACCTTATTAACTCTGCTAGATGGAGATTATGTTTGCAGGCAAATGTATAATTTTTTATCGTTTCATGTTCTGATGACTAAAGGAAAAGGACTCTGAAATTTCAATAAGTGCAGAGGCAGGTTATCACCATGCTTTCTAGGGGATCATGGAAACGTTATATCGCAGAGAACCCTAACCCTAACTCTCTGTAAATGGACATCTTAGGCAACTGTTTCTCAGCTGCTCGGATTGCTTTCGATGACGTGGGACCAGTTAGTTCCCCCTCCAAAACAAAGATTCTGTAAAAAGTCACACCAGCCCTAAGACTTGGGAGGGGGAGTCCATAAACAGGGATAAATATCTTTTTCTTTGAGCAAAGCTGTCGGATCCATTTAAGCTACGGCCTCTGTTTTCCTCTGTGATGGCTTTTTCCTGTCTACTCCCAAGTGACTGAAAGGTTTAGATAAGGCAAAAAAATGGCATTCAATAGGCACATAATCCCAGACTTGAAGTCAACATGGAAAGCTATACTTTTGTTAACCAGTGACACAAAGGAGTGCTGATGATGGGGCAATGAAAGGGGAAAGAAAGAAAGCTTTATATCTGCAATTTGTCTCCTCTAGTGTGCTCAAATGCATCAATGCTCTTGTTATGTTCACATGTTTAAAAGATATTTTCACAAAGCTCCATAAAATGTCACCATCTAGCAACTGGTCTGTCAAATCCCTAAGAATCTAATGTGGTTATGGACATCGTTTGTTTTTTTAAAAATGGCTTAATAATTCTGATTTAATAAAGAAATCTGGATTTAATTTATCAGCAACACAATTCAAAGAATTGTGGTAGTGCTCACAGAAAGTTACCCATAAGGGTAGAGGGTTATCATTCCACTTAGTTCAGCGTTACCTACAAAAACCTCCCCAAGCCTGAGACTGCTTAACATATTGGACTACAAGTCTCATGTCAACTACTGCCAGCCTATGCCATGATTGTGCTAGCTGTGGATGATAGGATTCAGAAATAACAGGACAGAGTACATCAGATTTTCTAAGGCTGGCTTGCACTGATTGAATGAAAAGGCCCTTCAAGATAGGTAACTAACTCTGTGAGCTTGGCTGGAATTTATTTTATTGACACAGGCCAAGTAATAAAATCTTGAAAGCCTAACTGTGTTTTTCCTTTCTTCCCTTTTAACATACCAATGAATTAGAGTAAGTTTTTTTTCTCACACTTTGTCTGTTTTGTGGGCTTAATGCATGCTTTTTTTGGTATACTTGCTGATTCTATTTCTGCGTAGCTTCCTTAAGATCAAGGTCAACACCAAAGTAGCTCTCCTTGGATTTTTAGACAGAAGTCCTTATTTGCCAAAGGCTGCATTTTTAGTTGTCATAATGTCAAGCATGTGCTCTTACTCACTTTGTGCCCTTGTTCTAAATGTACAAAGATGCAGCATGGACCTTAATCACATTGGGAGTCTCCTATAACAAGGGTACTAGACTGTGAAGGTAGAAGAGAAGGCACAAGGTGACTAAAACAGATCAGAAAACAGAAAATTTGTTAGAATTTTATGTTAGAACCTGTACAGTAATATTTGGATAGTTCATTGGTGTAAGAAAGTCTTCACAAAACTCAGGATTGGATGAACATTAAGGAAGGCATGATGGATGTAATGTTGAGCCATCTGATATGTAATATATAGGTTGGGAACAGAGACTTCAAGGGAAACAATACTGCACAGTGTGTTTATAATTAGCAATACATTCTTTCCTGTTGTCAAGATGGCATTCTTCTCCTAATTGATGATTTGAAAACTCACTATAGTAAACAAAGAGACGTATCTGTGGATTCCGTGTTTACATACCTGAAACAAAAGACCTCAAGCTCTTTTTTGAAGTTAATTAAAGCTTCACTGGTATTCAAATATTTCCGGATGAGTCCCCCAAGATAGGGGATACAAGTAATCTCTAGTGCTTCTCTCTGTGATCTTTCTCTGACAAATCTTCAAGGTGCTTGTCCAAATGGGGCAGACCTCAGTCACAAAGGCATAAAGAAGACAAAGAAGACAATTGGACTTTAGCACCAACTGTTCTTGCTTCAAAGAAAGGATTTCATTCTCCAACAGATTAAAGTAGAAGGCAGACTTCTCTCACCAAGTTTACATCTGCACCAAAGTATTTAATTGTTAGCTCTTCTCAATTATACAAACGGACACTCTTAATAGTAATTCCAAATAGAAAATATAGTATTTGCTTTCCAAAACCGGTACAGTAATATTGTTCTTTTTAAAAACCACAGACTTGACATGAGAAAGGTAAACTAGCAGTTTTCAGAGAGTCTGTATTTTGTGACAAAATCAGAGAAGCATAGTTAGGGATGGGAGTGTTAATATGAAATACTTTGCAGTATTTTATCTGGGAATGTAAGATGTGGGATACTTTTCTTCACTCCCCAAATTTATATTATACTTTATTACCCTTTTGTACCCTCCCTTATTATTATTTTTTTGGTAACGTCATTGTTGACAGCCTATTTTCCCGGGATCAAGGCACTCCTGGGTTTCAGTTTTGTAGCAATTTTTAAAAACTGATCAACAAGCATTTTTGATATTGGTGAACTGGTCTAATGCCAACCCCATTTCAGTGCTACATAAAATAGATAACAATGGAAGAAGAAAACGTCTCACAAGAAACTTTGCAATTCCATCATTTAGGACTAAAGCAAGGGCTGCTTTTAAAAAAAACACAAAAAAATCTTTTAAGGGAGGAACAAAATATATTTTGCATAGTAGTGTTAGGGGAAAAAATCTCCCTGGTCTTCACCTCCATATATGGACAATTACAAGTGGTGGAACTGAAAAAGGCAATTTCATTATTAAATGGCAAGTTCTGCTCTTCCAGTAGTCTTCCCCCTTTCCTGGAGACTCTGCACTTACTCAACTATTTTTCTAGAATAATTTTTCTTTGCTTCAATCCATTCTTTTAATTCCCTTTTTGACAGAGGTTATGCTCTCAACTTTCTTCCAATCAGAATAAAAGGAAGATTTATTGTACTGACAACAAACTGTTCTTTACTAGTTCTGCATTTAAAAAAAAACTTGCTGGGCTTTTTGATAAGAAAGGATCCCAGATTTCTGAGTGACAAAGCATTCAGAAGCAGGAGAATTTTTTTTATCTATCATCAATTATGCTCCTGAAACATATTTACTTCAACACAAGCAGTGCAGTGTTGCTTGCAGGAAGAATGATTGGTTCAGGTCTCTGCCACTCATCTGACTTGGTTCTTTTTCTGATGTTTTTGTGTTGCTTTGGTAAGGCTCTCCTAGACTCTCCAAACAAAATTTGAAAAAGTGGCTTGTGTAGATCATGGCGGTTATGCTTCATGGCCTGGCAGGCAATTTATATATTTTAAAAAATCCACCCTAACTGGAATGCAGGAGGTCCATAGAATTGCATATCAAAATGATCAGCTCTGCATGTTATCATTATTCCTGCTTGTTGCTTCAGATGGTCTTGATTGTGAAGGCTAAGGAACCTTTAATAATTAAAATTTGGTTTTCTGTGAATTTTCTGAAGAATTTCTGCAAAAGACCTGAAGCTTAAGTCCAGAAAGACAGACCATCTCAGAGTCCTATTGTGTGTGTGTGTGTGTGTGTGGGATTAAAATCAATTTTTTTAAAAAAAATCTCTGCGCAGGTTAATAGAATTGTAGTCATATTCTTGTGGCAAATATTAGAATTGCTTTGCTTAAAATCGTATTTCATTTTATAGTAAGGAAGTCAGAAATAGAGTGGTTATGATTGTTTAATTTTTCACCCTCTACCTCAATGTTCTGGCATTCAAGGCATGGATAATATTTATCAGTCAAGTCAGCTGAAATTGCTCTTACCTACATTCAACTTAAAAGGGACGCGGTGGCTCAGTGGCTAAGACACTGAGCTTGTCAATCAGAAAAATTGGCAGTTTGGTGGTTCAAATCCTTAGTACCATGTAATGGAGTGAAATCCCGTTACTTGTCCCAGCTTCTGCCAACCTAGCAGTTCGAAAGCATGTAAAAATGAAAGTAGAAAAATAGGGACCACTTTAGTGGGAAGGTAACAGCATTCTGTGCACCTTTGCCATTTAGTCATGCTGGTCACATGACCACAGAGACATCTTCGGACAGCGCTGGCTCTTTGGCTTTGTAACGGAGATGAACACCGCCCCCTAGAGCCAGAAACAACTAGCATGTATGTGAGAGGGGAACCTTTACCTTTACCTTACATTCAACTTGTGAATGCTAATAATGTTCCTTTAATTGGATATGTTTAATTAGAAGTTTTAAGCTGAAACCAGCAAAACATCAAGTCATTACATAGTACTTTGTGTGGCACTGTGACTAAATCTGACTAAATATTCAGAATATAGCTGGAAAGCTGTTGATCAGTCTGGATAATTGGTAAGAAAAGAACAATTAAAGTTCCCAGATTTTATAATGTTTTGGGCAATTGTTCTAATTGCCCGAAACATTATAAAATCTGGGCACTTTAATGTTAAGTGCCTAAGGCAAGGCAGTTGCATATTAGAAGTCTCATCTGGAAGCACCCCAAATACCATTTATGGCCATCTACTTTGCTTCATTTTTCAGCCTGTAACTCTCCAAGAAAGATGAACTCTCTCCTCTGAGTCTTGGGAGTGAACTGTTTTGCACATTATCTTGTAGAAATAAGATGAACAATTCTTTCTGCACTTTGGATGTGGAGTTTGCTTAGGCCAAAATGATATTCGTTTGAATTTTTTTAACTAAACAGTAATGTAGTTGTTTCAGAGACATTTTAAGACATTATTAAGAGCACCTCAAGGAGAAAGGAATACATCCCTATAAAGTACAATTATAATCATCAACTTGTTGTTGGAAGCACCTTTTTCACCCACTAAATGTATTTTTTTCTGAAATGATGCATAATAGATGAGGGATCACTTGGTATCCTATTTTTCCATTTTTCTTCTATTGCTATTAAATAAATAAAAAAGGCCAAACCTGGAATACTTTGGGACTGTCCATGCTAATTACTGTTTCCAAGTCAGCCTGCAAAATGTTAGGCGTTTTATACAGAGACAGATAGAGATATAGATTGTTGTGATTCGGTCATCGTCTGTTTTTAGCTCTTCCTTATTCTTCAGGTCCTACTATCCCCTGCTTTTGCCTGCCTTTTATCCTATTTTGCAAACTCATAGTTTTGTTGCTTGCTGATGTTTAATAAATAAAACTCAAGCTATATTTTAGCTGTCTGAAGTAAGTGTAGCATTGATGCTTGCTCTGATCCGGATATAGGGACCGACTGGGAAGATGCTGGGTGCATATTAAACTGGAAGTCACTGACAGTCATTTTCCAACACATAAAAGAGAGACATGTGCTTACCAAGATGTTCCGCTTGCTATAATTATATGAACCCTTGCAGTCTTCAAGCTCATTTAAAGACTTGTGCAAGAAATTGATTTACCACTCTGTCCCATTTCTGTCATCTTTCAAGGGGAAGAGGAAGGGAGGGAAGGAAGAAAGCAAAGTGGCGGGGATGGTGTGTGTGGAAATAATGACTATTATAGGAAGTCCTTGAGCAACAACCACAACTGAGCCCAAAATTTATGTTGCTAAGTGAAATTTGTTAGCAACATGTGTTATGTTGCTAAGTTTAATTGTTACGTGAATTTATCCCATTTTATGACTTTTCTTGCCACAATTGTTAAGTGAATCATTGCATTTGTTAAGTTAGTAATATGGTTGTTAAGTGAATCTGGCTTCCCCATTGAGTTTGCTAAGTAACCATCTATAAAAAAAACTACAGCTTGGAAAATAATTTGTCCATCATAATTATGTAAACATGTTATGGTCAACTCATAAGAGAGCCAGTTTGTCTTAATGGTTATCTAATAACACCAGGCTACAAACCAGGAGACTGTGAGTGAGTTCTAGTCCTGCCTTAGACGTGAAAGCCAGCTAGGTGACTTTGGGCCAGTGACTCTCTCAGCGCACAATATCAGGGACAAGCAACAAGTCAGTTGGTTAAATACTGTTGCAACTACTGAATCAATACTCAGTAGATTTTTTTTTAAAGTCTCTGCTCTTTTGAGAAAATGCTAGGAAGAAAAAATAGCTGTCAACTTATCAGGATATTTTCAACTGCTTCAAGATTCAGAATTGCTTTGGTTACACATGAAGCGGTATATAAGTCTAAGTGCTATTGCTATTGATACACATACCGTGCACCAGGACTGCGCAGATTATGACCCACCAAGGCAAGTGTGGCTTACCATTGTGCCCTTCCAAGGATTCAGTAAATCTGTTCTTTCAACACAGTTGGGAATCTGCTATGAGACTAACAGACCATAATAGAGTTACTTAATTCTTCCTTCAACCATGCATACTTTACACATTTATTCCTCTCAAGATTGGAAGATAAGCAGGTGTTTATACGGAAAATATAGTAACTATGGAGCTGAAACAGACAGATCTTTTGGTTGAATTTCTTTTTAAAAGAAATAGACTAATAAATAATCCTAAATTATTGCAAACCTTTGGTTCACTCTAAAGCTTCATTCATGGAAACTATTGTTCTGACCCAAGCATATTTTAATATGTTAAAAGCTATAATATGATGAAGAATACACTTTAATTCTATGGTCTGATTCAATATTGTCTAGACACCTCCGCATATCTTTCTAATATTTCCCTTAGAAGGAATTCATCCATAAATAAACCAAATGAAAAAGAAGTGGGAAGTTTGTTGGTTCTGCCTTTACAAAAAAAATCATACAAGCACAACCTAATGCTGGTTTACTGTGTCAGATCATTCTATATCATACAAAAGAACATCTTTAAGAAATTATGAACATTTTAGTGGTTTAGTATGAACATTCCATTTCTGTTTGAATGAATTAAAGGCTGTCTTTTTAAGAATTAAAAGGAATGGCTTTGATTTTTTTTTAAACCCAGTCTTCTGATGGTTGACCTCCAAGTCACATATGATCTGCTTCATTAGAAGAGAATAGGAAAGAACAAATGTTTAGCATTTTAAACATTTTATGTTTTATTTTTGATACAATATTTCTCATTATATAGTTGACGATATAATGCTCTTCAATTAAACCATAAGTAATTCCATTAGCAATGTAACATCCTTTTGTGAGGTAAAATGCTGTTGTGTTTTCAGAAACTGTGGCTTTATGCAATTCCATGCATCTTTCCTTGCTTAAAGCTCCGCTGAATACTTTTGCAATACTGCAATTCCACTGAGTTCAGTTCATTCTCTCTACTAGACAGATAAGAGTGGTACCCAAACAAGAAAAATTATATTCCCTCATTTCCAGTCTCACCTTTGCCATAAACTCATAAAATATCATCCAAACACACCATCTCTCATCCACCATATAGAAATAATAGTAATAGCTGCTTTGCAAATCTGTAACTGAGGAAATGCATTATTGTACAACCCAGCACTTGAGAATATACCAAATAGATTCTACAAATTCTAACTTTCTAACTATCAGCTTTCCATTGCTTTCAGTTACTTTTGCCACATTTGGTGTAGCTGAGTACTATAAAATTCTATGTTTGCCGCAGAATTGAGATCTGTGGGAAGTAGCTGTGACAGAGCTCAGGAACATGATTATTCTACTAAACAGTGCAGGGGTGCCAAATTTGCATTGTCATGGCGTCATCATGTGATGTATCATGACTTTTTCCCCTTCACTAAACCTGGTGTGGGTGTTCTGACCCAAGCCTCGTTCAAAGCAAACAAACACCAAACAGAGATAAAAGCAAAACCTTATTAATGCTTCCCTGTGAATTTCATGCATTCACAGTAAAACACTATTAAAAACTAATTGTCCCAGATAAGAACAAGCCTTGCCAAGGTTGTACAAGGCTGCCAAGAACACTAGATTAAATTGCAAGAAAATAATCAAAACCAAAAGTCTCCAAACACAAACCAGGATAGAATAGAATAGAATAGAATAGAATAGAATAGAATAGAATAGAATAGAACAGAACAGAACAGAACAGAACAGAACAGAATAGAATAGAATTCTTTATTGGCCAAGTGTGGTTGGACACACAAGGAATTTGTCTTGGTGCAAATACTCTCAGTATACATAAAAGAAATACATAAAAGAAGTACAATAATTAATCAAATTATACTAGGAAACAGTCAATATAGATCGTAAGGATACAAACAACAAATTACAGCCATACAGTCACAAGTGGGAGGGGATGGATGATAAGAAGTGATGAGAAGATTAACAGTAATAGTAGTGCAGACTTTGTAATAGTTGAACAGTGTTGAGGGAATTATTTGTTTAGCAAAGTGATGGCTTTTGGGAAAAAACTGTCCTTGTGTCTAGTTGTTCCGGTGTGCAATGCTCTATAGCATTGTTTTGAGGGAAGGAGTTGAAACAGTTTATGTCCAGGATGTGACGGGTCTGTAAATATTTTCACAGCCCTCTTTTTGACTCATGCAGTATACAGGTCCTCGATTGAAGGCAGGTTGGTAGTATTTTTTTTTTCCTGCAGTCCTAATTATCCTCTGAAGGATAATTCAGTCTGTCCTGTTAGGTTGCAAAATCAAACCAGACAGTTATAGACAGGGGTGGGATTCAAATTTTTTAACAACCGGTTCTGTGGGCATGGCTTAGTTGGTGGGCATGGCTTGGTGGTCATGTGACTGAGTGGACGTGGCTTGGTGGTCATGTTATTGGCTGGGTGTGGCCAACTCAATATCATTGAGGCATGCATCTCCTCGCTTGGCCTCTCATGACTGTGGGGATGCTGCAACAGTCGTAAGTGTGAAAAATGGTCATAAGTCACTTTTTTCAGTGCCATTGTAACTTTGAATGGTCACTCCACACAAGCAAAGTACCAGCAAAGGAGGGAAAAAAACTCCAGAGAAGTTCCTGAGACAGGAAGTCTAGTCCTGCCAAGAATGCAATAAGGGTTAATGGAGAGGCAGTTTCCATAAGCAACACCAGAATGTTTCCTTCCTGCCTTTCTTACAGGATTAGGCCAGTAATTTCTTCTAACAACCGGTTCTCTGAACTGTTTAGAATGTTAACAACCAGTTCTAGCAAATAGGTGCAAACTGGTAGAATCCCATCCCTGGTTATAGAGGTGCAGATGATAGACTCAATAATTCCTCTGTAGAAGTCCGAACTTCCACAAGACTTGAAGTGCAAGAACTTATTTGCTTCCTGCAAAGAATCCCACCTTTGAGGGCTGGCTTTTATCCCTTATGGGAGGGGCCATCACCTTGCAGCCTTACTCCCGAATCGCCCGTGGTGCTGCAACTGTTCTTTCCTTCAAGCAGCCCTGCATGCACGCGCACTGGGCACAGACTCCTCGGGGTCCTCTGCATCACTGCTGCCAGCCTCCACAAGCTCCGAAAATAGCACTCCACTCTCTGATAATCCTGGCCCGGTCCCTGCATCACACGCAGGCCCCTCATCTGAGTGCTCGCTCTCCAAGACCTCAGCCATCCGCACCTGCTGCCAGCGAACCACAACAGTGGGCATGGCCAGTACATGACACATCTGGCCTACAGGCCACGAGTTTAATACACCTGATGAAGTGCATTCCAATACTGAATGAGTAACTACTACAATTTAACAATAGGTTCCTGGCATAGAAGCCCAATCTGACTTTCTGAACCAAAGAAAGGCCTTCTATGTTAATGCTGGTCACCAATGCAAAGCCTTGGTGCCGCAGTGGTTAGAATGCAGTCCTGCAGGTTACTTCTGCTGACTGCCGGCTGCCTGCAATTTGGCAGTTCAAATCTCACCAGGCTCAAGGTTGACTCAGACTTCCATCCTTCCAAGATGGGTAAAATGAGGACCCAGATTGTCGGGGGCAATAGGCTGACTCTGTAAACCGCTTAGAGAGCACTGTGAAGCAGTATAACAGTCTAAATGCTATTGCTATTTACCGCCACAGTGGCAAAGCCTTGCGATCTAGCTATGGTCTCTGCTTCCGGGTGTTCCTTTTTACAAGAGTTTTACATAGTAGTGGGCTGCAACCAGTTTAACAATTGGTTCTGTGAGCGTGTATGTGTGTGCAACATTTGATAAACACCAATATGAACCTCTTCAGCTCACCTTCTAGCCTTCCCCGGTAAGTAGAACAGCTGAGACGCTTTGAACCCACTTTGCCATGAAAATCAGCTGAGCTGCAGAAGAAGGAAATGTAAGACAGGATAGGGCGAGGGTGGGTGGGCATGGCCAACTGATTGGCATTTGTACCAGTTCACTAGAACCAGTCCAAAGCAGCAGCGGCCCACAACTGCTTTTACAGGACGTGTTTGCATGTCCTTCTGAACTTATGACAGGACTCCTGACACCAAATTCACCTGCCTACAACACTCTTAGGATAATAGCCACTGATATTTTATCAATGTCCATAGTTAAAACTTTGCAAAGAATTGCCCTTTTGTTGGTCCTGTTTATCTTCAGGAGGAAAAAACACACAATTAGGGAAGCGATATCGGTTCCTGGACCAAGTAATGTTCACCACAATGACCTTTTAGAGTCATATTTCAGATATAGCTAATATGTAAGATTCAAAACTAGGAAATTGGGTTATTTTCTTTTTTAAAATGTAGGGCATTGTTTAACTCTCTTATCTAAAAGTTTGTGATGACAAAAAGTTAAACAGTGCTTTTTCTTAATGAATGCACTAAATTCAAAAGAATGTTGCAGATATGCTATTTAATAATGGTGCAACAAAATGGGGAAAAAAACAAAAAAACAAAACTTGGAACATTGCTTTTTATTGATCACGCCTACTTTCTGAACTGACGAAATCTTGTTGTATTTTAATTATATGACTTGGCAAATTGATAGAATAGAATAAGGCCAGGAAATGTGATTTTTTTTCATATTGTTTGAATTCAGGGTCATTTGTAAAAGGTAAATATGGAGAGATTAAGGACTGATAAAAAAAGAAATACTATTTTGCAGAATATATTGTTACATATTTAAATTGGGTTATTCAACTAAATTCAGAAAGGGTCAGGCATTGGTCTTGGGGTGAACATGTTGTTTCCAAAATCATAGGTGGCATGTCATAGGTGGCATCAGCTGTTAGGGAGTAGCATGGGAAGAGGGTCGTGCTCTGTATTGGTGAGGGACTGCTTGATTGGCAAGCAAGGCCAGGAGAGTAACAGCTTGTCTCTTCTACTGATTGATTAGGGCTTTTATGTTCTGCAATCACTTGGATGCACCTTCTGGCTTTCTTCCTTACTTCTGGTCAAGAAGGTGAGAATAAAAATATTGTTAAGGATGCTCTTCTCCCTCCCAGCTCCCCACGTTCAGGTTACTGTGATTTTATTCTGTCTTTTACTTCCTTGATTCATCTTACAGAAGTAACAGAATAACAGAGTTGGAAAGAACCTTGAAGATCTTCTAGTCCAACCCCCTGTTCAAGCAGGAGATCCTATACCATTTCAGACAAGTGGCTATTTTGTTGCTTGTTTTATGTCTTGTTTTCCCTTTATGGTGCAAGAGAAGACTAGCTAAGGTCATTCACTGACTTTTCTGGCTATGATCTATGGAAGGACATGCAGAGTAACCCCAAGAATTTTGGGCACATCAAGCTAAATGAGATTTGAACCTGAGTCTCCTTAGTCCTAGCATCCAACAATTATAACCATGTTCAACATACTCTAGAAATAGTTTTGTTAGTTCTACTCACAGGCACTTTAAATTAAAAAAAATGGTTTGGTTGATTTAGTTCAAAATCTGGTGTGAACTCATGTATGAAAAACAAGCCATAGTTAAGCAAGTCATGTCATTAGCAAATCTAGTCAACAACTGAAGTGCTGTGATTCCTGTGTTACAACCTTCTCAACAACATCACGTCAACAGATAATTATGACAATCAGGCCATTTAAGGTTAAATTGCTCCTGAAAAAAAATTTGACCTCATCATTATGATAGACATGAGAGCCCAACCGCCCCTCCCAAAGAATGGTCTATTGATGCAGCCCTGCTTTGATTTTTAATTATTATTTTGTTGGTTAGTCAACACTTTATCCCCATTTTAACACATGCTGTAGAAGGTGACTGGAATATATTTGCTCTAATACATGCTCTGATGTATTATATCCCCAAATCATTTGCAACCCTTTTAGAATTACTTCCAACAGTCCAGATGGAAATGGTAAACACTGATGTTTCAGCCCTTAAGTATTCTCGGTAGTTTCCACTACTTTCAGCATCAGAGAGTCTCAGCAGCCAGTCTGGCTCCTCACATCATATTACATCTTATGTGGAATGATAAATATCTGCAGAGACCAGAAAAATGCATCCTACATTTTACATAACTATGTAACATTCTGGCCTTAGAGCCAAATAAATAAAAAGATAACCTGCATTAAATCACATTTAATGTAGGAGGAGTCTGTTTACTTTTTGAAGATCACCCGTTCATTTGCAATACATACCACAAGCATCTGCTTTAACATCCTTATTGTATAATGTAGAAGTGCCGGGAATGAGGGAGTACTATGCCTGTCCCTTCATTATAAATAGAAGTTGGTATTGTAATGATTAGACATTTCCTGTTTTCTTTTTCTGTACCTATATTCTTCTTCTTCTGCACTTCCTTCATAAAATAAATCTAGATTTGCAACGTCTGTAATGAGAGAGGCACTTATGATGAAGGAGGGAGGGAGGAGGGAGAAGAGAGGAAGGAAGGAAGGAAGGAAGGAAGGAAGGAAGGAAGGAAGGAAGGAAGGAAGGAAGGAAGGAAGGAAGGAAGACCTCCAGGAAAAATCTAATTAATTTTATTTTGAAATAGCAAATGTCAGAATCAAAACTACCTGTGGTGTCACTTTGAGCGATTTCAATTATTGTAGAAGATTAATTTGAAGATTAACTGATTAATTGAATTCTGCTAAAGTTAAGCCATTCCCATGGGAGGCATTGAAGAATATGGTTAGCTCTCCCACTGAAACCAGTAGAATTTAAGTTAAACATTTCTTGGATTGCACTATCCTTTTTGAATTTTTGACAGTTCTAATTAGGGAAATCGGTTAGAGGTAAGCTGATTAAATCATATCAGAGGTGTTGGGAAAATTGCATGTTTTCTATGGGTTTGAAGGAAGCAGTGTGAAACCATTCCTGAAGATACTTAGTTTAGATCCACTGGTTTCTGTTGCCAAAAGAATGACATGATGTTGTAGTTCCAACCACTATGACCCTAATGTAATCTAAAACTATGACCCAATCACATTTTAAGCCTAATCTGGGAATGCAGAATTTCTTGAACACGTAACGAAAAATTGTAGTTTTCCACATAGCTGGCAACGTTATCCTTGTGGGACTATTTATCTGGGAACTTAGGAGACATGATGTTTCAGAGAAAGATGCTAAGGGACTTTCACCACATGGCCACTAGCTTTTCAGGAAACAAAGAATTCCCTAACTCACCCACCCCCCATATTGCTTTAACATTAAATTTAAATTTACTAGGAGATGGAAATATTGTTTGCATTCCTTTTACATTTTCAATAAAAAATTATGTCAGCCTTGCTCACAGATCGGAATCACAAACAGAAGAGCTAATTGTACTTTATTGCAAAGCTACATTGACCGATAGAAGAGAATATTTGTAGCTCCGAATTGAAATGAGGAGTCTGAGCTTTTCTTGCATATGTTTCAGTGCACTGATGATATTACAGTACCTAGTTTGAATAATGAAGTGTCTGCAAGAAAACAACCAACCTCAGAGAGCACCAAGGACCCCTACTAGATTGACAGAATCTTGCAAGCCTGAAAATACAATCCTCACCACCCCCACCACCCCAAACGGTGTCATTCACAGCCTGAGAAAGTAGACAAAGTTGCTTCTGACACATATGTCCTGCTCACTGTCCAGCTGCAGGCTATGCTGTCTCTTATTTGACCATTTCCTTGGCAGCTCTTTGCCAACCTTGCAAAGTCTTTCCCACATATCATTATAATTTCTATACCTTGACAAGTGTACTACAATAATTCCAAGCCTTTAAACCCTTGCTGGGTTTAAACAAAGCTATCATTAAAGAACCCTGGAGAAGTTTGAGTTTAAGAGACTGCCATCAAGATAATGTAAGAGCAGTTCGTTTTCTTTGTTATCTATGATTTAGAGTCGGCTCATTATTTTCACTGCTAGGTTTTCTTCATCCAGATTAGTGTGTGTGTGTGTGTGTGAGAGAGAGAGAGAGAGAGACAGACAGACAGACAGACAGACAGACAGACAGACAGACAGGTACAGAGGGAGAGAGACAGGCAGACAGACAGACAGACAGACAGACAGACAGACAGAGAAAGAGAAGGAGGGATAGAGGAATGGAAGGCAGCTTCCGCTTTGCTTAGGGCTCGTTTATTTCAGTAAGCAGCTGATTAGAAAAGGAGGAGAATTGACTTGTGGAGACACTGGATGCAAATTTGCTGCCTGAACAGCCGTTGCGGTAACTGTGGAGATATTCCAAAAGCCACACCAGAAACTCATGTAATATGGCATTATACAAACAATGTCACGCAATGTCACAGCGCAGACACATGTTTAGGATTGTTGGGGCCAGGCTAAGCAGGACTACGACATTCGCTATGGATCATTTCTTGTCTCCATTACAAAAAAATAAAGACTGCCAGATGAAGGATAGGATCAGCTTGCTGTCTTCCACTAACAGGGATATATCGAGTGAAAGATCTGGGTTTTCCCCCCCACTTTTGTAAAATAATCAAATGATATTCCAACTTACTTTCCTTACTTGAAGGAAGGGTCTAAATTCAATGAGACTGACTGGGTCAAAGGTATCTAATAAGCTTCAGCCATTGATGGGAACTTGAGCTACAGATAGTCCTTATCATAAAACCACAATTAGGACCAGAATTTCCATTGCTAAGCAAGGCAGTTGGGCCTGATCTTACAACCTTGTTTTTGCTGTGGTTGTTAAGCAAATCATTGCAGCCGTTAAGTGAATCACACAGACATAAAGGGAATCCAGCTTCTCCCATGGACTTTGCTTGTTGGAAGCCTCCTGGGAAGGTAGCAAATAGCTATCTCATCATCCTGAGATGCTGTAACCATTGTAAATACATGCAGGTTGCCAAACATCGAATTTTGATCATAACTGTAGAGATTCTGCAAGATTCATAAATGCAAGGACCAGATAAGTCACTTTTTTCAGAGCCATTGTATCTTTGAATAGTCACTATATAAATAGTTCTAAGTAGAGGACTACCTGTATATGTTTCAGAGTCAAAATTAGTTAACGTGACCTGTGAAATTTAGCTAAACAGCTCGAGTTTGTTGTTGCATAAATGACTAAAACCACATTAAATCATAGTCAGAGGCTGCCAACTCCTACTATATGGACTACTGAATCTTCAAGGTTCTTATCATGGTCCTTTACTGTGTAGTTCAAGCAAGTTGGGTAATGTCTAGAAGGAGAGCAGCATCAGAGAAACTTGACTGATGCTCTCTTTATCATTTGGGGGAATTCCAGCTGAAAATTATTTTATTTATCCAAGCTTATAAAACAAGCTCCAATTTAAATTCCACGTCTCACCATAGAAATTACAGTAAATTGTATTGCTTCTGCCAGAAAATATTATTCAGCATTATGCTTTAGCAGAACAGGTAGTTGTCCTGTGATATTTTAAAAGAAAAGCTTAGCTATATACCATTGATCGAGGTTGACTCGGCCTTCCATTCTTCCAGGGTTGGTAAAATGAGGATCCTGATTGTTGCGGGCAATATGCTGTTTTTATAAACCACTTAGAGTGGGCTGTAAAGCACTATGGAGCAGTATATAAATCTAAGTGCTATTGCTATGTATGAAACAACTCTATTTGCTTTTATTATGACACCAATGATCATAGCTGGGATCTCTGCTCTTCCTCAGATAATTTTGATATATTCATTCATTTCTTAGATGCATATCCTAACATGATTTTGTGCAAACTAAAATGGTGTACATAATGCTCCTATCTCTTATTTTCCCACCACAATAACCCTATAAGGTGGGTTGGGTTGAAAGAGAATGACCAGACTAAAGTCCACCCAGGAAGCTTCCATGGCTAAGAGAAGTCATGGTCTCCCAGTTTGTAGTCTAGCACCTCGATCACTACAATGGATTGGTTCTCTGGATTTTATTTCCTCTTCTGCGTAGAACCCAGAAAATGGTTCTATATGAAATCAGACCACTTGCTCAGCTTCAATCAGTAATATATTGGACCTTATAGTATTTTAGGCAAGATTGGGTTTTTTTTCCTCCCAATCCTACCTGATGATGGCAAGGCCACATTGTTCTCATCATGGGATCGTCCACTGAAAGGGCAACTGGCATGATAAGAAGAAGAAACGGCCTCACTCTAATTCTACACATTTATACAGAGCTACTTGAGTTCTTCCTGAACCATCAATATCCTATGCATGTAAAACAAGCAGACAGGAAACTTCTCCTTGGCCAATGAGGATCCTCAATCCTCATGGGGTGGAGTTGCTTCCATGAACCTTCTCTTTCATCATCATGATTATACGTTTGTGTTTTCTGCATAGATTTTATTTCCTGGAGCAAGTGGCATTTCCAGCTAGCAAGAAATCTTCACAAAGGAGACAGCTCTGAGGGTAAGAGTAAGAAGCCTAAACAAGGAATGGAGAAGAGATTCTACATCCAAAAAACACCAACCCACTGAAATAAAGCTAGTCTTCAATAAATGGGCCAAGTAATTTCTAACAATCATTTCACATAATTTTGGTTGATAAATTAGGAAAACAATGAGTGATTTGATACAGCACAGCTAGAATTTTGATCAGTGGTAAATGTTTCTTCCTGTTGAGTGAGATGATACAAATGAATAGATTATCAAAAGGTTATACATGCCTCCCAAATAATTATCTTCTGGCATACAGTTATCTATTAATCCAGTTGTCTTGTTAAAAGAGAATAGAGCTAAATCTCCCTCAAGGATCCCTGCTTTTAGGGGAGCACATCGATCCAGAATCCATGCAGAGAGTCAGTTAGGATTTTTTAAAACAATAAAAATGTCCTCCGCACCCCCAGCTTTTGCTGTTTCCCACATTCAAAAATGAAAGTTACCCACCGTCTGACCTTTCCTGATTATTTTTCATTTGATAGTGTTTTTCAGTACAACCATTCATTTCTTTGGACGATCATATGTTAGTTATGAAGGGACTTTTTTTTTTGGTGGGAACTTGAAACAAGAATGCAGCCCAATTCTATTTGTGTCTGTTAGAGAGAGGAGGGAGGGGACATTTTTATCCCAAACACAGGAGAATAGTTTCTCTTTAAAACCAAAGATAGGGAAAGTGAGTTGCAAGAAGTGAACTAGGTTTTAATAACAACAACAACAACAATCCATTTCTATTGTTATTGTTGTTGTTGTTGTTGTTGTTGTTGCATTATATCTAGCCTGTCTCTGAGGATCTCTCTTAAATTTCCTGTCTCTGATTCTCAAGATTGTGTCCTGTGAAGGGCCAGCTGCTTTGGCACGGCCGTCAGCCACGGTGGTGAGCAGACGTCTCTGGGAGGTAAAGCATGTGTGCGTGGGGAGGACGGAAGCCTGGGAGGCAAGACAGAGGACTAACTTACAGCTGAAGCTGCTCGTGGGTTAGCAATGGCAGCTAAAGGTCCTGTGAAAAAGAGCTGGGCGTCCTTCTGTTGGTTGGCCAGCTTCCAAACAAGAACTGTTCACAGCCTTTTCTCATACTGCCTGTTCTAAAGAGGCTAAATGGGAACAGAAAATGAATTGCTTTTTTTTATTGACCTCAAAGAGGTCCTTTTATGGACAAGGCCTATGCCTGTCATTTTTATTTGATCCCACTTGAGAAGCTGACCTCTGCTGCCTGCGGGGTCTGCCCTTCTGCAGGACCAGGTGACATTCCCAGCCAGAGTGAAGCTTGGGGGACTGTTCCTTCTTCCTCCTTGTGCTTCAAGTTCACCAAAGGCAGCCTCCAGACAAATGGGCATTCAGCCTTCCAGCAGGGGTTACAAAGAGCATCAGGAAGCTGGGCAGAGATACCTCTGTCTCCTTGGGCCAACTTTCTTAGGCAACTCTTAGGCAAACAAATGATGTTACAAAAGTTGTTTGTGCTTTCCACACAAAGACTTATCCACAGTCAGGCTCTATCCTGAAGCCCCTTTCATGTATGGTAGTATTTTTTTCCCAAATGGAATTGCTGCTCAGTAGGTATTCTGCAATGTATACAGTGTAGTACCCGTTCTAGTTAAAGCATATCACTGCCCTGTTTTGTAAGGCTGGATAAGAAGATCTTAGAAATATGGTGTTTTTTTACAACCCAATACTGGTCTCCAAATTGTTGCAATATTTTGGTTTTTCTTGCAGTGTGCGACTTGTCTATGATCTGTGATAAAATGCGGTTAATGGATATTCACATCTATGCAGCCAAGGTATAGTCGTCTTAAACAAGAGAATCAGGTATAAAGAGTTCCACATGAAACATTACAGGGTTAGAGGAAGAAAAGAGGAATCCTAATTAGCAAATGACATAAAAGGGTCTTCCTCATGGCTGATTTAAACTACTATTTCCCTCTGAACCAGCGAAAGTTACGCTGAGATAAAAATTTGCTATCCGCACTTTCAGGATAGCAAATTCAGGGGATTTCACGTGATGGAGTGATGCTGGTGAATGGCTCTGGAATGGGTCCCTGTTTTGTGTCAGAGGAAGAGGAGGAGGAGGAGGAGGAGGAGGAGGAGGAGGAGGAGGAGGAGGAGGAGGAGGAGGAGGAGGAAGATCACTGGAAGTGGGAGACATATATGATTCAGGTTGGCTACACAGTGACCCAGATGTTTACACTGGATTTGGTATTTACTGAGTCCTTCTAAGGACCTAGAATAAGCAGGTGTTGTTGTTGAAGGTGTTAAAGGTATTGTCGCATGACACAAGCTATACTACATAAAGCTGCTTTTTGCAGTTAATTAGTGATAATTTTGTGAATGCCAATGGTGTTCATGTGGTGCCAGATATTTTGGAACTGTAGCGAAGGCACCTATCATTTTGCTTGGGCTTTGTATTTTGTGATTTTCTCTACTTCTTTCTCTTTTCTTCTGCTATGTCCAGTTACTGAAATATCCCTCCCCCTCCCCCTCCCCCTCCCTCTCTCCCCTCTCTCTCACATCTACCTACCTACTTACCTACCTACCTATCTATCATGTATCATCTGTCATGTATCTCTGAAAGACAGTGCATGGAGTTCAACAGGATTATCTTTGAAAATATGTATAAGATTACTGTCAATTTATTTGTTTGCATACTTTGTAAGTTTGACAGTTCATCTCTGGAATGGTTTACATAACAGAAAAAAATTAAAACATCCATGGCATACATAAAGATAAAAAAACCAAATAACAAGAAAAGTAACAACTCAAGAAAATGTTCTTTAGAACAGCTTTTGATTTGATTTTGATTTTGATTTTATTGGACTTATATGCCACCCTTCTCCGTGAGGACTCAGGGCGGCTCACAACATTAAAATACAAATACAAAATTAACTAAGTAAAACACTATTAAACATTAAGCCCAATAAACTTTAAAACCCACAAACTAATCGAAAAACAGTTAAAAAACCCATCCCACTTCACTTCAGTCCAGGCCGGATTGCTGAAAGAACCAGGATTTCAGGTCATGGCAGAAGGAACGGAGGTCTGGGGCTAATCGGAGCCCCAGAGGGAGCTGGTTCCACAGGGTGGGTGCTACCACAGAGAAGGCCCTACCCCTGGGGGTCGCCAGCCAACACTGTCTGGCCGATGGCACCCCAAGGAGGCCCTGTCTGTGGGAGTGTACAGGGCGAAGGGACGTCGATACTGGCAGGAGACGTTCCCGCAAGTACCCCGAACCCAAGCCATGCAGGACTTTATATGTTAGCACCAGCACTTTGAATCTCACCCAGAGGGCAGCTGGCAACCAATGCAGCTTGCGCAGGAAAGGTGTAATGTGGGAGTATCGGGAAGCTCCCATCACTACCCGCGCGGCTGCATTTTGTACCAGCTGAAGCTTCCGAGTGATCCGCAAGGGAAGTCCCATGTAGAGAGTGTTACAGTAGTCAATTCGGGAGGTAACGAGTGCATGAGTGACTGTCCATAGGGCATCTCGGTCCAGATAGGGGCGCAACTGGCACACCAGGCGAACCTGGGCGAACACCCCCCTGGTCACGGCTCCCACCTGATCCTCCAAACTGAGCTGTGAATCCAGGAGGACCCCCAATTTGCAAACCCTATCCATGGGGGGCAACACCTCTCACCCCATGACCAATGATGGAATATCCTGGACCTGAGATGCCACAGCCACTCAGTCTTGGCAGGGTTGAGCCAGAGCCTGTTCTTACCCATCCAGATCCGTACCGCATCCAGACAACGGGACATCACAGAGAGGGCATCACTGATTTGGTCCGGGGTGGAGATGTAAAGCTGGGTATCATCTGCATATTGGTGATACCTCACCCCGAAACCACGGATGATCTCACCCAGTGGCTTCATATAGATGTTGAACAGGAGAGGCAAGAGGACCAACCCCTGTGGCACCCCACAAGTGAGGTGCCTCAGGCTCGACCTCTGCCCTCCTGCCAACACCGATTGCGAACAACCCAAGAGGTAGAAGGAGAACAACCATAAAACGGTGCCTCCTACCCCCAACCCCTCGAGATGTCGCAATAGGATACCATGGTTGATGGTATCAAAAGCTGCCGAGAGATCTAATAGGACTAGGACAGAGGAAAATCTCCTGTCCCGAGCCCTCCAGAGATCATCCACCAGCGCGACCAATGCCGTCTCCGTGCTATACCCGGGCCGGAAGCCCAATTGGTATGGATCTAGGTAATCGGCTTCATCCAGGAACCCCGGAAGCTGCTGAACCACCACGCTCTCAACAACCTTCGCAACAAAACGAAGGTTGGAGACAGGACGGAAGTTATTCAAAATGGCTGGGTCCAAGGCAGGCTTCTTAAGGAGGGGTTTCACCATCGCCTCTTCCAAGGCGGCAGGAAAAAAACCCTCCCTCAATGAAGTGTTGACTACTGCCTGGAGCCAGCCATGTGTAACCTCTCTGGAGGCATAAAGGTCCTCTCTGGAGGGACACGGGTCCAATAAACACGTGGTAGAACTCAGCCTCCGCATGATCCTGACCACTTCATCTAAGGACACAGGCTCAAACCTATCCCAAATGATATTAGCCAGACTCATCGTCACTCCTTCCTCTGACTCCTGCCAGTCGGAGTTCAAGCCGGCCCAAATCTGAGCGACCTTATCCAGCAGATGCTGACTAAATTCCTCAGCCCTACCCTGAAAGGGGTCCTCCCTCACCTCCTGGTGTAGGAGGGAACAAGTGACCCTAAACAAGGCAGCCGGGCAATCATCTGCAGATTTTATTTTATTTATTTATTTTATTGGACTTATATGCCGCCCCATCTCGAAGACTGGCTCACAATAAAACATACAATACAATAATTATTTAAAAAAGAATTAAACAATTTTAAGCCCAATAAAACCAAATTAAAATACTTAAAATTATCCCATGGCCCTGGTGAGGTAATCACAGCCCGATTTGGTCGAACAACCAGGTCTTTAAATCGTGGCGGAAGGTGCGGAGGTCAGGGGCCAGCGGAGGTCAGAGGCAGTTCATTCCATAAGTCGGGACCGCTACAGAATAGGCTCGTCACCGGGGGACCGCCAGCCGACACTGACTTGCTGACGGGACCCCAAGGAGTCCTTGCCTATGTGCCCGCATGGGGCGGGTGGGCTTCGATATCGGCAGGAGCAGCTTCCTTAAATATTGTGGACCCATGTCGTAGGACTTTGAATGTTAAAGTCAGAACCTTGAATCTCACCAGTGCAACCGGCAACCAATGCAGGCAGCGCAGGAGGGGTAATATGGGAGAATCGGGTAACTCCCATCACCACCGCGACGCATTCTGCACCAGCTGCAACCTCGGATGGTATGCAAGGGCAGTCCTAAATAGAGAGCATTGCAGTAGTCGAGTGCAGGTGACAAGGGCATAAGTGACTGTGCAGGGCATCTGGGCAAAGGCCCCCCGGCGGCGGCCCCCACCTGATCCTCCAATTGGAGCCGCACATCCAGGAGGGACCCCAGGTTCCATGCCCTATCCACAGGGGCAACACCACTCCCTATGGTCAACAATGGACACTCCTGACTGGACCGAGATGCCGGTATGTACAGCCACTCAGTCTTGGCGGATTGAGCGAAGCATGTTTCCGTCCATCCAGGTCCGCCGCATCCAGACAGCGAGTCATCACGGAGAGGGCATCACTGATCTGGCCTGGGGTGGAGATGTATAGCTGAGTATCATCAGCATACTGATGGTATCTCACCCCAAAACCACGGATGATCTCACCCAGTGGTTTCATGTAGATATTGAATAAAGGGGAGAGGACCGACCCTGAGGGACCCCACAAGTGAGTGCCCTTGGGGCCGACCTCTGCCCCCATCAACACCGATTGCGACCGCCCGAGAGGTAAGAGGAGAACCACCGAAATACAGTGCCCCCACTCCCAACCCGGCGTGCAAAGGATACCATGGTCGATGGTATCAGCTGAGAGGTCTAATAGGACCAGGACAGGCAATGTGCTGACCAATGCTGAAACCAAAGCCAGATGCTTCCCGTACTCCAGATTGGCTCAACCTCCACCTGCTCTCCAGGCCCCTCCTTCGTCGCTTCATCTCCTGGAGCTCCTCCAAAAACCAAGGAGCTAACTGGGATCTGTGATGCAAGGGGACAACCTGGTCGAAAGCCTCTGAGGCGGCCACCAAGCCCTCGGCCGAGCTGTGGGTATGGGAAGTGGGAAATGGCCCCAGCGCCGCCTGAAATCCTTCAGGGTCCATCAGGTGCTTGGGGTGGAACCATCTAACCGGTTCCTCCTCCCAGCAGCGTGGGGCGGTCTGCTGAAAGACCAGCCGTAGGAGATAATGATCAGGGGCTGAATAGTTGGTGAACCCCCACCAAGATCATTACACCACTGCCCCGAGATGAAAATCAGGTCGACGAGCCTATTCTATTGCGGCCCCTGACCTCTGGAATCAGCTTCCCCCGGGGCTCTGTCTGGCCCCTGACCTCCGCGCCTTCCGCCATGAATTGAAGACCTGGTTATTTAACCAAGCCGGGCTGTGACCCTTTGGGGGGGGATGGCTTTTATTATAGTTTTATTGTGTATTTGTGTAATTGCATCTTAATGGGGCTTGTTAGTTTAATTCTTTTTTAATTATTTATTGTTTCCTTGTTTTATTTGTGAGCCGCCCCGAGTCTTCGGAGATGGGGCGACATACAAGTCTCATTAATAAATAAATAAATAAATAAGTGCATTTCCCCCCTCATGAATGGGGCCCTGAATTATCTGGGTCAGGTCCATAGCCGCCATGGAAGCCATGAACTCCCGACCCAAACTCGACGACCCACCCAGGGAGGGCAGGTTGAAATCCCCCAAAACTAAAGGGTTTGTTTGTTTGTTTGTTTGTTTGTTTGTTTATTTATTTATTTATTTATTTATTTATTTATTTATTATTTAGACTTGTATGCTGCCCCATCTCCGAGGACTTGGGGTGGCTCACAATTAAAACCAAAAAACAACAATAAATTAATTTAAAACAATATTAAATAGTCACAAGTCTAATTTAAGTTAAAACCCCAGTATACCATTTAAATTTTAACACTGCCCCCCAGGAGATCAGCCCAGCCCAGCCTATTCAAATAGCCAGGTTTTCAGGTTGTGGCGGAAGGTGCGAAGGTCAGGGGCCAGGCAGAGCCCCAGGGGGTAGTTGATTCCATAGGGCGGGAACCGTTTGATTTCAGCATCTCCTGAAGGCCTGCAGAGATGGGGCCAGCCTGATTTTCACAGCATCAGAGCTCCAGAGTCTTGGCCGGGTGTCAGCAACCTGCAGTTCTTGAGCCGCATGCGGCTCTTTGGGCCCTCTGCTGTGGCTCCCTGTCAGGAGTGACTGGGAGGGGAGGGCAAGGGGCGAGGCCAGTCACTCTTTGCCTGGCCTGAGAAGGTAAAACACAAAAAACAGAAATGAGAGGGAGGAAGGAGAGAGAGAGAGAGAGAGACCCATTTTCTACAGAAAACACCAGGAGCCACAAAACCTGGGTAGATGTGGCTGAGGGTGTGTCATGTGACTGGTTGGAGTGATGTGGAGTTGGCCACACCCACCCAGGTTTTGTGGCTCCCAGTGTTTTCTTTTCTGTGGGAAATGGGTCCAAATGGCTCTTTGAGTGTATAAGGTTGCAGACTCCTGGTCTCGGCATTACTCTTGATCAGGAGTGGGATTCAAATTTTTTAACAACCAGTTCCATGGGCATGGCTAGGTGGATGTAGCTAGGTGGGGGTGGCCATGTGACTGGGTGAGTGTGGCTTTCTTTTTTTGCAGCACCCTCGCCCCGTTTTTTATCCTCTTGGGCCTCAGGGAAGCCTCCTGGAGGGTGTTTTTGCTCCCAGGAAGCTTCCCTGAGGCCCAGGAAGGCAAAAAAACAGAGCATGAGGGGCTGCACAGCAAACACACACACACCCCATGCTCCATTTTTGGGCCTCCTAGGCCTCAGGGAAGCCTCCTGGGGGGCGTTTTTGCTTCCAGGAAGCTACCCTGAGGCCTAGGAAGGCAAAAAACAGACCATGGGGGGGCACCACCCCCGTGCCCCTTTTTGCCTCCTGGACCTCAGGGAAGCCTCTTGGGTGAAGCAGTAAGACCGCAAGGGGGATCCCGGCACAGCTGATCATCGGAACAGTTGGTCGTTGGGAGGGGGAAAAAAGAAATACCTTAAGGAATGACTGGGTAGGGTACAATGCAGTCAGCAATGTCAGGCATGTATGCGATGTCACGCATGCACGGTAAGGACTGACTGGGAGGGGAGGGACAGGCAGAAAGGGGCAGGGCCAGCCAGGGGCATAATTTGCCGGTTCACCAAACTGTGCAGAATCATAACAACCGGTTCTATAGAACTGGTCCGAACTAGTGGAATCCCACCCCTGCTCTTGATACATTTTCCTGCTGGTTTTATCTCCCTTCACTTCACCAAAGTGGGTCACTAGGAGTAATTTCCCCTCAGATGACTTGATAGACTATTCTGGCTGGATTATAACTGATTCTAATTTAGGGTTGATTTATTTTTCTTACTCAGCAAATATAGCATTAAACAGTGATTGCCAATAAGAATGTGATTATAACTCATTCATTCAAACACAAGCTGAATAAACATGTGTAGTATACTATCATGAACCACCAAAATGGTTGATTATCAATTGAATTGCTTTTGACATTTAGTGGGACAGACATTATGAAAATATGATAAAAATAAATAAATATTTTACTAGACTAGACTACCTTGGATGGCAAGTAACGACTGCATATTTGAATGCTGCTCCAGATTTATTTAAAACAAAAAACACCCCTGGAATGCAAGTGGAAATGTTTTAGTGAAATGTTTTTTCATTACGAAATTCATTTGTGTATTTAAAAGAAGATAATGTACAAAAGTGCACTATCTGGGGGAAATGTGTACCTGCAAAGAAATTGTAGAGGAAACAAACATTTACAAAAATGTATTTTAGTGCAATTTTTTAAAAATGGAAAGCAGCATCCAATGAGGGAGTATCAAAATCTGCAGTTTGTCAGGTTCAGTGTTGTGTTTGATATCCTGCCTCTTGTGTGTGTGTCTGGACATTGCATGCGTTGCATATGCCAAAACGCAGGGCTCACAAAACCGCAACCCATCATCTTGTGGAAGTTGACCTCACCCTCTGAATACCTGTGGATCTCAAATTGGCATTCTGACATAGTAGCACAAAGAAGTGATAGTGAAAGTAAGCAGCCCAGATGGATTATCCTTTCCCTAATTCCAAGTCTCCACACTTATTTCTTATCTTTTGAAAAACAGTTTTCTTTCTGAGGCAATCCTACAGATTTTCCCTGTCTTGTCCTCATGATTGCCGTCAACCACTGGTTCCCCACAAAGCCAGGGGGACTTCAGGGAAGGACAGGACTCCTCCTGGGTTTCTGCCTCTCTCTATCTGTGGCCTGGGGATTGGGCTTCTCTTCTCTGACGGCAGAAGGAAAGAGCTCTTGAGCCCAAGAGTCTGCGGCATCAACGGGACAGCAGCATTGTCTCTCAGGAAGCTGAAAAGAGACGGCTCCAGTGGGTGCATCTGGCCGCTAATGAGCTTTCTGGTGGCAGCCCCATTCTCATCGGCCCCATTTGTTTTTACAGGCTGGCCTTTGTTGACTTTAAGCTTGGGTGGCTCTTTCTTATTTTTCCTTGCCACACAGTACAAACATTCTCAGGCGTTAAGCTTGCCTTGCCCTGGCTGCCTCCTGTTCATCTGAGACTGTGGGGGAGCTAAATTTAAACTTGATTGATAGCTTTTAACCAGAGAAGGTCAGGGTGCTATTTTCCTGTCAAATGGTCTGCTGCTGTTTGTGTGCATTTTCTTTCCATCTCTCTCACCCTCGTGCGTTCTCCTTTCGATTTGTTTGTTTACCGGGCTTTTTTTTAAGGAGTGATAGTCTTCAAAAGGAAGTTCTCTCTGGCCTTTCTCCTGAAGGGTATTTCTTTAAAAGAAAAAAACTTTAGTAAGTCTTCAGGAGATGCTTCCTCTGTCTGAACGAGACTAGGAAATAGAAAAACCAGCCAGGCTTTTTAAATTACCACAGTTGAGCCTGTAACAGGAAGCTTCTTGGTCTCTTTTCTACTGCAGGGCATTCTCAAGGAATAATCAGTCTTCAGTCTTCACAGAAGGCCCAGTACAGAAGGTAGTGTCGGGCTCCAGGTGTAGCCCTTCCCGATCATCTCTGTTCTCCCACAGACAGTAGATGAATAACCAAGTTAGGAAAGGACAAGATAAAGCCAGCCAAACTTAATTTGTCCCCAGCACTCCTCACTTCCAAGTGCCCCCAAATTCCATTCCCTACCTGGTTTTTTTTAAAGATAGTTGTAATTAAAAATAAACAAGAAGTTAGCATGCAAATAGCCAGACATCAGCTTCCAATCTTTTTTTTTAATTTTATTTGCAGCAATGCCTTTGGGCTCTATGAAATTCCCACTGAAATGGTAAAGATTTACTGGTTGTCGCAGCCCAAAAGAATGGCCTGTTTTTAAATTAAATCAAATTTAAATAAACATTCAATCTCTGTATCCAGGAACTGAAAAAATACAACAGGCCAACAAGTGTTTTTCTTCTTTTTTTAAGAGCAGGAATCACATGATTGTACATGGTAGCATCACATGGTGGCGTTTTACCCTTTTAACCCACTCCAAACTCCTGCAGTGTGGATGCTCCAGGATCCAAGTGGAGCCACAAATATCTGTATATCTACAGAGAGTAAGGAAGATGATACTGATGGAAATCTGCAGGAATCATTACTAAGAACTATTAGCTTGACAAAGAAGGCAGATGTTTAAATACAAGATAGCATTTAGACTTATGTAACACTTCACAGTGCTTTGCAGCTCTCCCTAAGCAGTTTACAGAGTCAGCCTATTGCCCCCAACAATCTGGGTCATTTTACTGACCTCAGAAGGATGGAAGGCTGAATCAATCTTGAGCCTGGTGAGATTCGAACTACCAAATTGCAGGCAGCTGGCAGTCAGCAGAAGTGGCCTGCAGTACTGCATTCTAACCACTGTTGCACCCCGACAGTGGAATAACATTGCCTGATCATTGAATTGTAGCAAAGAGGAAGAGATACAGCACAATTAGAGTTGTAAGATTCTCTTATTATAGCTAATCTCAATAAAGGTAATTTTGAGATTAGCTATAATAAGAGTATCTTACATTTTTACTCTTCCTGTGGAATTGATTTCCTGGTCCAGTCTACCTACTGGGGCTGACAATACAGTACTCTTAGCTGAATGCTGATCTACGTAAATTAGCAACAAATATTCTCAAATAAAAATAACCATATATAATATATGTAGAACAACCAGTTTTACTGTGAGAGAAACCTTGATTACATCAGGTAATTTGGCTATTATTTTGATTAGAATAAAATAGAATCTGTTGACTTGAACAGATGTCAGTGAAGAAATGATAATATGAAGAGTCTGCTTGAAATGCCCCTCAAATTCTTGGCAGGAGATGGAGAACACAAGTCTTTACTTTAGTCAGATATAGCTCTGGATTATGATTGGCTCTTGACTTAGGCAGAAGATTGACCATTGATTCAACTTTTTTAAGGTTATGATTCAGTGTCTATTCACTTGGGGAAAAGTCCCATAGAATATTTTTTGAGGAGACATGCGCAGATAGTGCCACTGGCATTGGAAGATGCATTTGGTCTGACTAAGGCATAGCTTCATAACTTTTTAAAATTATCCATAATTCTTGAAAGTTGTGCAGAGACTCAGTTAGCTGACAAATTGGTTCGGAGTTATCTGTTGGAGTCAAGTTTTTCTGGAACGCAGACATTGTGGGGTTGTAATGTTATTTTTAATGAAAGTTTAGAACACTTGAATGTAAAGTAATGGATATGTTGTTCCAGTGAGTCATATTTTCACAATGTGCATGCATGGTCTATTATGGCTCATCATAGTTTTCATACAATTTACAGCTTATAAAATGAATAGTTGTGAATTCAGAAGGAACTTGATATACAGAGAGTAGGCAAGGGTATGCTGATCTGATAGATTTCTGCTTTGATGTGAGAATTTGGAATAAGGTTTCAATCTAGGTGTCTCTATATAATTTCTTTAAACACTTTCAGTTTTGTTTTGTTTTTGTTTAATTTTATATCTGAGTTTTTAGTTCCTGGAAAATCAGATTAAAAATGCCACGTTTTATTTTACGTTTTAAAATGGTATTATATAGTGAAACTGCTGGGATTTTTGAAATGAAATGTAGATATCCATGAATAACTGGGATATACCTATGGTATAGATCACATCATTCTTCAGTATAAGTCCCAGGTTTAATCCATAGACATATATTCTTTCTGCCTAGTGCAGTTTTGTAGTTTGCAAAATCAATCTTATCACAGTTCCCCCACCCCCAATATCAGGCTGAGAACTCTGAGTTTAGTCCTGCCTTAGTGATGAGTCCAAGTGGGTGATTTTGGACCAGTCATTTTCTTTTAGCATTACAAGAAGGCAAAGAAAACCTAATGCTGCCAAGAAACTGTAGCTCTGTTTAATTGCCAGAAGTCAGGTCTAACCTGAAAGCACATGAACACAAATGACCAAATGTCTATGGAGATCCAGGACATGGTTGTCCAAAAGGTGCTTTTTCAAGAGGCAACTGGACTTTCTGGTTTTTCTTTGATCATGTTTTGCTTCTTGTCCAAGAAGCTTCTTCAACTCCCTGGAAACATGTTTGTTTTAATATGACAAAGTCTTCTTCTATGTGAATCAATAAGTTTTAATGTTTGACTTTTCTAACAATAGTTGAGCATAATCAGAGAACCCACATTATATATAGTAGCTTGCTACTGGGAAAAATTGAATTCAGAGTCTTCCTTAATGGTGGGGTTCTCCATAAACTCTTTTTTTTAAATTCATATTTATATCCCACCCTTCTCCAGAGACTCAGGGCGGCTTACAATTTTTGGGATACAACCCAATGCGCTCAGCAATAGCCTTCATTCCATTGTATATGCCTGCTTATTACTAAGCGGCATTTTTACAAAGTCAGCTTATTGCCCGCAACAATCTTGGGTCCTCAGTTTACCTACCCCAAGAGGATGGAAGGCTGAGTCAACCTTGAGCCTGGTGGGATTCGAGCCTGCAATAATTACAGGCAGCTGGAACAAAGTGCTAGGCTATTAACAGCCTGCACCACCAAGGCCCTCTTGAGGAGGAAATGAAAAGAAAGGAGCTGTTCAGAAAAAGAGTGGAATATGGATGAAATATGTGAACAAAAAAGTTTATGGGTTGCTAAATGTATTTGTGAATAGATAATCATTAGTCCCACTTTAAAGAAACTGATTGAAGAATAAATAGATAAAAGATGCATATTAGATAAGATGAGGGAGTTATTTTTGACACAAGGGTCAGTTAAAAAATAAACACTTGCTTTGGATATTTTAGACACCTACAAGAATATTTGATAAAGATTCTCTTGATAGTAAATGTGAAATTCATGATTTGGAATATTAATTCAGTTGGTCTGGATTGTCCCAGCCAGACATTTAGTTTGGATTTAGCATCTTTATTCAACTATCAAGACCTTCACAAGGACCTGCGATAAGTAAATGTTTCATTGTTGTAAAGGTCATTGCAAAATGTAAATCTGCCTTTTGCAATTGACTGATGATGATTATTGTTACAATGGTATTCAATTGATGCTCCAACTATTTTGGGATGTTGCCCAAGACACCTCTTACTATTGGGACTATTTTTGCTTTCTTTTGTTACAAGTGTTCTCCTATTTGCAGATCTTTGTATTTTGTGATTTTATCCCTCTCTTCTATTCTGCTGTTTACAAATACTTCCATGTCCCCTAGAATAGAAATAATCATAATAATCATAATAATCATAATAATCATAACAACAACAACAACAAATTTGGAGCTGCAATCGATTCTAATTATTTGGGATTGACTGCTATGTGTCAAATATGTTTGTGTTTGAGGGTTACAGGTGAAACTTGAAAAATTAGAATATCGTGCAAAAGTTCATTTATTTCAGTAATGCAACTTAAAAGGTGAAACTAATATAAGAGATAGACTCATGACATGCAAAGCAAGATAGTTCAAGCCTTGATTTGTCTTTATTGTGATTATTATGGCTTATAGCTCATGAAAACCCCAAATCCACACTCAGAAAATTAGAATATTGTGAAAAGGTGCAATATTCTAGGCTCAAGGTGTCCCACTGTAATCAGCTAAATAAGCCATAACACCTGCAAAGGGTTCCTGAGCCTTTAAATGGTCTCTCAGTCTGGTTCAGTAGGAATCACAATCATGGGAAAGACTGCTGACCTGACAGTTGTGCAGAAAACCATCATTGACACCCTCCATAAGGAGGGAAAGCCTCAAAAGGTAATTGCAAAAGAAGTTGGATGTTCCCAAAGCGCTGTATCAAAGCACATTAATAGAAAGTTATGTGGAAGGGAAAAGTGTGGAAGAAAAAGGTGCACAAGCGGCAGGAATGACCGCAGCCTGGAGAGGATTGTCAGGAAAAGGCCATTCAAAAGTGTTGGGGACTTTCACAAGGAGTGGACTGAGGCTGGAGTCAGTGCATCAAGAGCCACCACACACAGACGGATCCTGGACATGGGCTTCAAATGTTGTATTCCTCTTGTCAAGCCAGTCCTGAACAACAAAAAACATCAGAAGCGTCTTACCTGGGCTAAAGAAAAACAGACCTGGTCTGTAGCTCAGTGGTCCAAAGTCCTCTTTTCTGATGAGAGCAACTTTTGCATCTCATTTGGAAACCAAGGACCCAGAGTATGGAGGAAGAATGGAGAGGCACACACTGCAAGATGCTTGAAGTCTGGTGTGAAGTTTCCACAATCTGCGTTGATTTGGGGAACTATGTCATCTGCTGGTGTTAGTCCACTGTGCTTCATTAAGTCCAGGGTCAATGCAGCCATCTACCAGGAGATTTTGGAGCACTTCATGCTTCCTTTCGCAGACGAGCTTTATGGGGATGCTGACTTCATTTTCCAGCAGGACTTGGCACCTGCCCACACTGCCAAAAGCACCAAAACCTGGTTCAATGACCGTGGGATTACTGTGCTTGATTGGTCAGCAAACTTGCCTGACCTGAACCCCATAGAGAATCTATGGGGCATTGCCAAGAGACAGATGAGAGACATGATACCGAACAATGCAGAAGAGCTGAAGGCCGCTATTGAAGCATCCTGGTCTTCCATAACACCTCAGCAGTGCCACAGGCTGATAGCTTCCATGCCACGCCGCATTGAGGCAGTAATTGCTGCAAAAGGGGCCCAGACCAAGTACTGAGTACATATACTTTTCAGAGGTCCGATATTGTTCTATGTACAGTCCTTGTTTTATTGATTGCATGTAATATTCTAATTTTCTGAGATTGTGGATTTGGGGTTTTCATGAGCTGTAAGCCATAATCATCACAATTATGACAAATCATGGCTTGAATTAACTTGCTTTGCATGTCATGAGTCTATCTTATATATTAGTTTCACCTTTTAAGTTGCATTACTGAAATAAATGAACTTTTGCAAGATATTCTAATTTTTCGAGTTTCACCTGTATATAGAAAAAAAAGAAAATCTAAAGAAAAAGTCAGAAAAAAAAGGCAGGAAAAAATACAAGATTTTTTTTTAAAAAAACCTCAGTTCCCCCAAGTTATGAAATACAATAACTTCCAAATAGATGCCTGTTTTTATTTACAGCCCAATAAACAAGTATTAATTTGGACACCGAAAATATTTGGTGTAGATTTTAGACTCTGTTAAGGTCTAAAGAACAGTGAACTTTTCAGTCCTGGAGGCTAGCTAAAAGAATGATTATACAGTCCTGAAGGCTCATCCACGTAGCCATGCTGGCCTGCTTCCCTTCTATCCTTGACATGGGAAAAGTATGCTAATAGAAGAACTGCTGGCATCAAAGCCTGCCTTGTATTCTCTCTCTGCCAGGAGTCTGGGAATGTTGCTGCCCTGAGAGAATGTCATCAAGGTTAGAGAGAATCCTCCTTCCACCCATTCTAATCATCCAAAGAGCCACTCCACTGCTTCTCTGTGTAAATTATTCATACTTTGAACTTTGCAAAATAGTGGGGGAAGATAAGGCAAGTGGAATGTCAACCTTGTGGAAAGTCCACATTCAGTCCTCTACAAGGTCAGTCTTCCCCTGACCTAACCACCCAGACAAAAATAACACCTGGGCCAGAGATACAGCTGGTCTTTCTAATAGCCTCATCATCTTCACCAGTCATCAAAAAGCCACAGGTTCTGGTAATTGGAGGCAATTGAAGACCAGCTTTTCATATACACTGGAATGTTTGCATAGGTGATAGTTCTCCATTTTGTCAGGGAAAACACTATTTTCAAACCAAAATTCCTTAGTTTTATCTTGCCACAGCACCAAGATGGAGGCTTCATTCTGCATATACTGTATGTGTCAACTGTTTGAGATAGGCAAGATCAAAAAACAGGTGTGGCAAAGATTCCAGAAAAGCTCTTTTTAATGTTTTAGTGTATAATAGCCCCATCTTACACCAAACAAAATCAAGGCAATCTTATCTTGAGTTTCTTTCTCACGCTTTCCGCCTTATCAAGTCACAGCAATCTTTTCTGAAAACCTTTCTCCTTTAACAGTTCACTTTCCATTTTCAAGGCCAGGTCTTCATTCCTCCACAATATGTTGTCAGCAGATAAAAAATGGGCTTCTTTGCCCATGTAGCTTCCCACCATTTGTGATGTATTCATCTTGGCATGTTAAATATTGCTACCTGGTGATAATTTTTAATGTGGCAGAATGGGAAATTATAAAATATATCACTAGTAATCACATTTACTAAAAGTGTTCCCCTCACTTTTTGCAACATAGTGATCAAAGGTCAAGGGTGGGCATGCAGCCTGAGGAATTCTTCATGCTCTTGAAATTACATATGATAGATAATGGAGTCATCATAGATCAGGATCAAGATCAAGAGATAGAATGAATAGTGAGCAAAGGTGAGCTGGAACTATGACATGAGGACAAGGCAGTTTAAAATCTTGCTTTGCAATCAGAAACTTTCCTGCTATTAGTAGTAAGAGAAACAAATCTAGTAGTTCTCAGAATTATTTATTGTTTCTTATTGCAGATAATAACCATATGGGCACTAGCCGAGCTTATCATAGTGAGAAGAAAGGTTGATACTTTTCCCATATGGTGCTAATCTCCCAGCACTGATTATTTAATAATGAAAAATCTTCAACAACTGGCAAGTGTTCAGATCTAGTTTTTGGCCTGTGCATTGCATAAAAGTGCCTTTAATGAAGGTAATATGAAAATCATAGGAAGAACCAGTTGTGGACCTTTTGTTAATACATTTGAAATTTGTTCTGTCATTTTAAGCTCTTTTTAAAACTTTCACTTAATCAAGCAATTGGTTAATGGTGGATTATCGCTTTTTGTAATAAATGTGTAAAACGTGCTGCTGCATTTTTGCAATTCTCATTTAAAAACAATGGTAGCTCTATTTGTCAGGGTTCCAAGTAATACCTCCATAATCACTCAGGCCAGCTTCAGAGTTGACACTATTATCAAAATTAAAATACTTTGCCATATGTACTGTAAATATAACTTTATCCTGAAATTCCTTATCAATGGTCCAGAACAGTTTTCTTGATACCATTACTCTGGTATATATATATAAATTTCCTATGAAAGGCATAGATTTTCCTATAGTTTAATTTATAAATTTGTACCACACTTTTTTCTCCTTTACAAAGGCCCCAAAGTGCAGAAACATCTGGTATAATGTAACATGCGATTTAGCCTTAACATCACACTAAATCTTTGTGGTTGAAAAGAAACCACAACAGTCAAACCGCTTCATTCTAGACAGCCTCCAGACTTAATTGTCATAAGTATCTTCTGCCTTCTTATTTCACAGGAGCACATGTTCAAATGTGGGGGGAGAGAGGAATTGGAAGAGTTTGGTGTTTTCTCCCATTTTATTATGAAAAGGATGCATTTGCCTACATTCTCATTTTTTTTGCTTTGAAGATGCCTTAAGCTGTGCATGCTGAAAAAAATTAAAATTCAAGTCAACTACTGGAAATTGGTAACTGTTATGTTAACCAACTGGAGAACTCACATCAGGGGTATTAGTGATCATTGCCAAACATTAAAAAGGAGAAAGCTTTTCAAAATATGTGTTAATAGCATCATTCTATATAATGGGCAAATTCAAGCAAGTGTGTGTGTGTGTGTGTGTGTGTGTGATTCCATAAAACAAATAAACTAAGTTAAGCCAACATTTAAAAGATTCCTGAGTGAGTACACGGGCTCATATAATAAGGTTATGCTGCTAGTGGGAACATTGATCTGATTCAGGAGCTCATGAAACTAATATTGACTAATGAGGCTTAAAGGCTTAAAATATTATTTAATGTCAGTTCACAATAATTCATAATTATTATTCATGACTGGAACAAACTAAATTGATTTAGTTCAATATCAGTAATACAGGACTGATACTGATATTGACAACTATTTATAAATGCAGCAGACCACATGTATGCTACTTCTTTCCAGTTTCATCTTCCCAAACATCTTACAAAACAAGATAATGGATCTAAAGTCTTCCGATAACTCTACAGATTGAAGTAGTATCTGAACTTCGGGGGTTAGAATCTGGACATCCAGAATAAAGATTGGTGACCTAAAAATGACTTCTAAACTTTTACCAACACACAAGATTTCCTTTCATTTATTTTGGTAAAAAAGGGGGAAAAATCCTACCACGATAAATGCTTTCTCTTTCCTGAACATTTTCCTGCTGAGGCTTATGGTCTCAGCATCCGTGCAGGAAGCCATTTAACTCAGATCACGTGGTTTAGCGGCTGAGTCCTTCTCTTCACCCTTTGCTTCATTTATTGGTCACGTTTGCTAGTTATAGTCTTCCTCTATTCAGAGAACAAACAGGAAAAGGGGGCTCTATTTTCTGAAGGGAAAACATCCCACGGCGGCGTTTTCAGTTGAAAGCCCAGCCAAGAACGACCTGCAAAGCTTTGAATGGGTTGCTCTGTTTAAAGGGATGTAGTTGAATTGGATCCTCAAGTTAAATCTATGCATCAATTTAAGGCATTGACTCAAGTGCCTTCAAATTGCTTCTGAGGATTGTTAAGCAGATTTTGAAGATTCAGTGGATTTTCTGACTCTTCAGAATCTTAATCACCATGGCTGCTTCTTTTAATTTATGGGCAGAGCTGAGTGGGAATTGAGTGATGGATTAGCTCTTTGACATAAGTACAAAATTTGTCACCTCTGCAAATCCTAACAGGGTTTGGGAAGGGCCCTCTTTGTAATTTTCGTCTCTCTTTCTTCTTATAGAATTTCTTTAGATGGGTTTGCTTGAACAGCAAAAGAAACCTGAGAAGTACACAAATAGTGTGTGTGTGTGTGTGTGTATGTTATGTGTGCATGTGTGTATGTATAATTTGCAGATCTTTTGTGAATCATACAGCCTTACAAATCTTCCAGAAGAAAGATCAATTAAGTATCCTTTTAGGTGAATAAAGTTTGCACCAATAGTTGGATGGATGTGAATGGTTGTGAACTATGTTCTCTTACATTACAAACTAGAGTTCAACGTGTGCTGCTGCATTTAAATTGCTGATGGCCATCCTTCAATAGCATATGATGAATGAGTTTGAATCCCGTGTTAAGTCACAAATAGGTAAATTGTGCCATGATTCAGCATGATGTGTAAACCTATCAGTTATGGCTTTAGCTTCCTCAATAAATTATAACTTAAAAATTGTGGCTTACTGCAATGTAGGCAGTCATTTAGAATGCCAAACCACAAGGGATCTTTTCTCTGTGTACTGAACCATCTTGTAGTTATAGAGCAATATGGTAGAGCAGTAAAGACAATTCATTGATTATATATGTTCTCATCATAACAGTAACACCTCCCTGTTTCTTTGGCACTCTTGAAGCTTTGATGATTCTTGCTTCTTCTTTTTTCCTCCTTTCAAATTTGGCAGATTCAAGATTCATTTTACACACAATATGTTCAGAAATAAATTTATAATAAGAGTCAGGATTAGAATGAACTTTAATTCTTTTTTCTTGTATTCATTCCTTATATTGCAAAAAGAGGACTGCGCTTGGAGATTGAGAAGGAAGCTAATTAGACCTATTACCCCTGTCTTTCTCAAGGTAGGAGATGCAAATCAAAGCTTGAAACCAGGCAGTTAATTTTATTTTATATAATAATGGACTTCCTCAGTAGTGATTCTTGTTTGAGTGAGAGTGTTTTTGTTCTTTATTCTGCTTCTTAATACATATTCTTTATTGTTACCTTTTTAATGTTTAAGGATGAGTGGTAGAGAGGCACTTGCTACAGGTAGTCCTTGACTTATGACTGCTTAGTGATGGTTCAAAGTTTTGACAGACTCATCAAAAGCTACTAAGACACTGTTACAAAGTACTCCTGCAGTTGTTCACCCTTATCACTGATTGCAGGGCTGCTACAGTATCACTGCCTATCTTCCTGACCTATCCCACTGGGTCATGCTCCAAACCGGCCACTCAGTCACCCAAGGGAGTCTAAAGCTGAGCAGCAGACTTCCATTGCACCCTTCTTAAAAACAGAGCCCCCTACAGTAGTAGCTACTTGCAGAATAACAAATGGTTGCTACAAGGAACCATAAGAAAAATGATCCTTGTGTTGCAATAGCCAGGAGAGGTGCTGATCTTTTCAGCACCTGGTTTGTTCTTTTTTTTTAAAAAAAAATGCACATTTCATCAATGCCCTAAGTTCTGATTTCACTACTTTAATTAGCTTCTCTTCTGTTTTACCATTATTTTGTACCTAATTTTGCTTCATTACCATTTTCCCACTTTAGGAAGCCTTTGGGGTTGATGAACAGAATAAAATTGAATGACAGGAACTAAAATATCCCATTATAAATGTCCCTAGAAAAATGGGGAAAGCAAGAATCCTAGTTTATTACAAGAGAAGGTGAGCATCTCTCCAAAGTGTGCATCTGTTTCAAGATGGTTGTTGTGTCCTCCTGTTTAAAGCAAACAATTAGAAATCTGATCGGGTAGACCTTTCCAATGGAATTGCAAACAATTGTAATGGAGTTATACAAAACCAGGAAGCCATCTGAAGATCAAAACATGCAACCCCCTTGAGTCACGACAGGCTGGAGAGACAGCATTGTCTTTAAACCTATTCTCTTAAAATACGAAATTAACTTTCTGTGTGTAGGCCTTGGGCAAGAGGTGGGGAGAGTAGTCCCACAAGATGTTTTGGGAGTGGTTTGCATTATTGAGGGGAAGTAACTCCAAAATTACAACAAAGCTACAAGTAGCCATGGGGGTATCCCTGGGTTCCCATGAGAAACTGAGAAATTTTGCTTATCTGTGTCATGCCAGCATTCAAACCGGAGGCCAAAACAGTTTAAAAATACCAACAGTGCCACAGATTTCCCAGGCCATATATAGTTCACACATCTCATAGGAGGAGGAAAGAGTTACAAATAAACATGGACACTCTCACACAACATAGAATGTAGCAGGATAGAAAAGATGCGTACTGTAACAAAAGTTAGTAAAAATAACTTCAACCGTGTAAGCTCATTAAGCACAGTCTATGGTTTCTGCCTACTTCAAAAGCCAGAAAGAAGGCAGGAAAGAAGACCTTGTTCTTGATAATCAGAGAAAGAGAAAATTACAACAAGTCTTGTTTTGTCAACAAAATAGTTCACAGAAGTATTTCAGTCCTGATTTGCTCCTGACGGACTCAATAGTTAAGATAGTGATGTTCTCAAGGCGTTCCACATTGGAAGATTAGAGAAAGGGAAAAACAAAACATGGTAGAACTCTCACAATAATTTTTAGTGGGTTTTGTGGTATTTTCTCATTGTGACAAGCGACAGCTAACCTCAGTGCAAAGATAGAGGATTTTTTTTCTCAAAGAGCAAAAGGTTTAATTTAAACAATGACTTACATTTTAGAAAAGAAATTAATCAAACTTTAAAAGGGGAAAAAACAGGTCTCTTTGTAGTAGTGGAATGGGAGATTGATCAAACATGTATTTTATAATACGGAACACTACATAGTCTCAAAATATTAAAACAAAATTTCAATTGTATTTTAAGCAACTCTATTACATTTCTCTATGTTTTCTTCAGTGAACCTGAGTAGGTTAAAACATGGTGCTTTCAGGTTGGTTGGTTTGGTGGCATTTGACAGGACTTTTTGAACATTTCACAAAAAGCGTAGCTTAAGGACCTGGATTTAACAACCATTTATTTAATTTATATCCCACTTTTATTACTTAAATAATTCAAGGTGAATTATATTTTTTCCTCCTACTTTTTCTACAACAACAACCCTGTGAGATGGGTTAGGCTGAGAGAGAGTGACTTGCCTAAAGTCACCCAACTGGCTTTCATGCCTAGGTTGGGACTAGAACTCTTCATCTCCTGATGTCTAGTCTGGTGCCTTACCAATTGAACTCATTATATAAATTATAGTTTTCCAAAGTATTGTACGACATTGGGCAGGAAAGTTACTTGTGTTTACATCAGAGGTGGTATTCAGCAGGTTCTGACCAGTTCTGGAGAACCGGTAGCGGAAATTTTGATTAGTTCAGAGAAGCAGCAAATGCCACCTCTTACTGGAGATTTTACAGTATCCTTCCCCTGCCACACCCACCAAGCCACGCCAACAGAACCGGTAGTAAAAAAAATTGAATCCCACCACTGGTTTACATGATCCCTCCAATGAGCTATCTTACCTCAATGTGCCCAATCATCAAAACTCCAATCAATCAGGGATCATCCAAGTCCTCCACACTTGAACCTCCATGATAATACCATCTTGATCAGTACCATTGTGGACGGAGCTAGAAGGGTGTCATCCCCTCCCCCAATCTTTCTGCCCCTTTTCCACCTCCTCCACTTGGTTTTGGAAAGTTGCAAAGAAGAGCGATTTAGAGTGCCTTGATCAACTCATTTTCACAGGGTCACTCTAGAACAGGGGTGACAAACTCACCTCATCACGGCGGCATCAGGTGACGTATCGGGACATTTTCCCCCTTCGCTAAACCAGGAGAGGGTGGAACCAGCACGTGACGCATCCAGGCCAAGAGCTGTGAGTTTGACACCCCTGCTCTAGAACGTCATCCCTGTCTCAGAAATGGAAAGACAGAATTCCTTCTGGTCATCCTTTCATTCCTTTTCAAACAATAAAAATGATCCAGGGGATTACATTTTGTCCCAAATGGATCCATTGCTGTTAAATCTCCTCCAAGCTAATGTCTAAGGTTAATTGATTAGATTAGAATATTTGCATGACACATGATCTCTCTTGACCAATTAATCATGTTACGTGAATAGAGTCAGGAAGTTAGGAAAGACAACTGTACAAATCCACTAAATAAATAAAGCTACAACTCTGCAAAGGGGGTGGGGAATGTAAAGATTTGTTTAGCATAATCTTGTAGTATTTAAAAAAACGGCTTCTCTTTACTGAAAGGGAGCAAGCAAGAAAATATACTTCTATCCCCCCAAACCTTTTATTTTTTTAAAAAACAACACATAGCTTTTTCCTTAGGGGAAAAAAGATGCTTGAGAACTTTAGAAGAGTTCTTTTTTAAAAGATATTTTATTGATATTCCAAAGTTTAAAAACATCAAATAAAACTATATGCATTGTTATCAACTTCAAGACATCTTTTACATTTCCTTACATTTTTCAATATATGATTACTTATTCCATTACCATTACATCTTACTCTTGGTACAGATCAATATATTTCATCTTACAGTTCAATCTTTTCTATAACATATATACATATTTACATGCTTCCTCATTCTTTTCCTAATTGCCATTTTATTTTCTTTTTATTTCTAAACCAGCTATTGCTGTTAGCCTGGCAACTCTCTTTCCCAGTACAGACTTATATGTTAAGACCTCCAATTGCACTGTAGTTGAACTTTGCTAAATTAGCAATTGGTGTAAGGCCACATTCCCGTTTTTTCTAGAGGGATAACAGTTGCTGGAAGCGATCCCAGTCTGTTGCAGATAGCAAGGTCACAAGAGATGTTTGTACCTCTTTGCCACTTCTAAAGCAATCATGTTACATATTCAAATGCATTTCCGAATATATAGTCTTAACTGAAGGGAGGGCATTGCCATCCCTTTCTTATCCTTCACTTGTAAAAAGTAACTTAGCAAACCATAACCATTCTAAATGATTTTACTGGTATTGTATTCCATCAAATTGAATTCAAATTGATTCCAATGTTTGTTGAAAATAAACTGTTATTTTAATACACAGCTTGAGACACTATCGAACTGTGAATCGGGGGACCTCTATTTCTTACATCACATAAAGGATTAGATGGTGCTCAGTGTGAGTTAGATTTTTAATAACACAGTTCTTTGCAAATGAACCAAGATAAGCAAATTAGAAGAGAACCATCAAATCAGAAAACATTTTGCTTGGAAATTAGTTTCATACAATACAATCAACCCAACATGTTTATATCTATCATCATCATCATTTATTTATTAATTAGATTTTTTAATCCCACCTTTATTACTTCATAAGTAACTCAAGGCAGTGAATGTACCTAATACTCCTTCTTCCTCCCGTTTTCCTCACAACAACAACCCTGTGAGGTGGGCTGGGCTGGGAAGAGTGACTGGCCCAAAGTCATCCAGCTCGCAGGACTAGAACTCACATCCTCCTAGTTTCTAGGCCAGCACCTCAACCACGACCCCAAATTATTCTTATTTAAGAACTAATTTAAGAAATTTATTCGCATGATTTATAGAAAGTCCTAATCCTAAAACCAAGAATCAACTGAAGAAGGATATTTCACGATAGGTCAATAGTCTGGCGAAAGGTCAGCCAATTTCTGTTATCTTCAACAACAATTAATACCACTGAAAAGCTCTTCAGTATAAATCTGGTATTGGTTTTCTTTGCAATTGCCCCATATGTTAAGTGCTACGCAATGAATATGATTCACATTGAATCATTCTTAAAGCATTGCTATAATCTTCCTAATGTCACCACTGTGACTTGTTAGTACTTGAGGCTGTCTGTAATGCAGATTTCCTACGTGCCAGTTTATCAAAATATAAATTCCTTTTGGTGAAATCATTTGTCGGTCAACAGTCTTTTAAAATATTCTTGGATCTGTATGTGTAGGAAGAAAAATCTGGCATATTAAGGAAGTTTTCAGAAAGAAAAAGAATGCTTACAAAATGTGTGATACCCCTGTGCTGGGGAAGAAGGTGGCAGACTGAAAGGGCTTACTGTGGTACTTCCAAAGACCTTACCATCCAGATTTCAAAGGCAGCATGCTCTTAAGACTTTCCTTGAAGATCATTGATGTTCCATTTAATGTATCCATCACTTAAGTCAGGGATGTCAAAGTCAAGGCCCGGGGGCCACATCTGGCCTGCAGGGTGCTTAAATCTGGCCTGTGGAGCCAGCCTGGAAATAGCAAAGGACTGGCCCATGGTGCCTCTGGTAGCCAAAACAGGGCATGGGGGGCTGCACATGGTCCCCCACACTTGATTTTTGCCTGGATGGCCTTCTGCAGCACCCTGCTGGCCAAAATGGGGCACGGGGGGGGGCACACAGCCCTCCCATGCCCCATTTTGGCTGGCAGGGTGCTGCAGGAGGCGTCCATCCCATCTCCCCCTCCCCCCACCCGTGGCTGGCACAAAGAAGAGAAGTACAATGCTGGTCCGGCCCTCGAAGAAATCCAGTTTGACATCCCTGCTTTAAGTAAACTTCTACCAACAGTTGCCAACTTTAAGAGCATTAAATCTTTGGTCTGGATTCCTGACCTCTTTGGTTGATGGAAGCCTCCAAAGTCAGGGGTGAGTTGGGAGGCAGAAAAATACATTCTTGAAAGAAAGGATGATAATGTGTGCTTTGACAGAAGCTGCAATGTTCCCCTTCCCTGAGAAGACATCATTTGATGCAGAAATTCTGGGTAGTTATGGATCAGTCTACAGTTTTCCCTTATTAGTGGACTATCTGGATTATCTGAACAGAGAGAGAACTTCTCTATGGTGTTTCCTGAATAGCCTGGATAGTTTCTCAGTTGCTCTCCGCTTCTCTGGATCAGCATTTCCCCAGATAGCTTCGATCCTATTGGGTTACAGGAAAACCTTTGAAACGTAATTTTTCAACAAGGCTTGGGGATGAGTGAGAATGTTGCAATATTATTTTCTGTAATAAAATACTTACAGATAATGGAATAATGGAATTCTTTAATTTATACGGCCAGTGTTCCCAGTTCCGTATGTGTGTGATGTATGCTGTTATTGATAGCTTTTTATTTTATTGTACCTTTGTATTTCAATCCAATTTAGAAGTATAGAAAGATAGATAGATAGATAGATAGATAGATAGATAGATAGATAGATAGATAGATAGATAGATATACAGACAGGCAGACAGGCAGACAGAAGAGAGAGGGGGTGGGAGATGGAGAAAATAGAATTATTCATGTCTAGAGCCTAAATTCACTCTTTCAACCTCTGCAGGGAGAAACACTGAAGTCCCAAAGCAGTAAAGTCATTCTCCCTTTGCATAGCTGAAGCCCAGCACCAGAACTCTGCAGCACAGCAGGCTGGGAGGTTGTAGAAGTCATATCCCAGTTGGTGTCAACCCAGAATATCCAGGAGGCAGTGTAGATAAGCTCTCTCTTTTTGTTCCTGCCACCTCCTGGTTCCAGCCAGTGTACAAGATCAGCCAAGGACTGTCAGATCACTGGATAAGACCTAAGGTGAGATGATTATCCCATATTCCTGCTAGCTGGAATAAAGTGATTGACTAAAAGCCAGAAATAAATCCTTTGCAAAGGACAAGCTGCTGTCCTATATTTACAGAAATGTTACAAAAAAAAGGCTCAACAATAGTGATTACTCTATTGAATATTATGAAATTTAAACTTAATTGGTCATTTCACTTCCAGAGATTTTGAGATGCTTATATTATTAATATAATGATCACCATTGTATTTATTTTTTGTTTTTAAGGGTTCCATGTGATGTACGACCCTGATCTTATTTATACCCCAAAACCTTTCTGAAGGCTTACAGTGTTATCAAAAAGGTACTAATGAAATAGTAGCTTGAATATCTGGGGCAAGATGTTCCAAATAGGGAGGCCATCACTAAGACTTGAGTCTGGGATCCTTGAAGATGACATCCCCTCAACAATAGAACCCTTGATAAGTCCCTCTCTCTGAAGGAAATTTCAATTTGAACAAGGTGGTCATAGAGATATTTAGGCCAGGAGTCATGCAGAGCTTTAAAGATAAAAGCCAGTATCATCCAGTACACATGGAAATTATCTGGTAGTTCTATAGTGGTGGCGTTACATGGATGAATCTCAGTACACCCATATTATAGTATGCTCACTGCAAGTCAACTGAAGTTTCTGTGTTGACTTCAAAGACAGCTCCAGGAAGAATTTATTGCAAAAATCCACCTATGAAATACAACAGTATAAAACCTCCTGATTCAGGAAATGCTCGCATACAAAATCTAATGGTGCAAAGACCCTCCTGTTCAGAGTCATAGATGAGCTCTCTCTGGAGTCAATCATCTCCTGAATTCTCAGCCCTTAAACAGCCCAGTTTAAGCCCATTTTCTCCTATCCATATCCTCCAGTCAGTAGGTCAAGAGGTCCATGGCATCTTCTCTCTGTCTGGGAGATATACAAGTGTGTAACATTAGTATACTGAAGATGTCTACCAATGTTGGCAGATGATCTTTCCCAATTGCTTCATATAGATGTTGAAAAGTAGTAGGGAGAACATCTACAACATAAGTCCCAAAGGTGCTTTTTCAAGAAGCTTCTTGGGTGAGAAACAAAATGTCTTCAAAGAAAAAACAGAAAGTCCAGGTGCCTCTTGAAAAAGCACCTTCGGGACAACCATGACCTGGAGAACAGAGAATCTCCATAGACATCTGCAACGTAACAGAGTTGTTGAAGGCTTAAACTGTCTCTTTCCCAAATGGGAAGATCCCATGGTCAATGATATAAAAGACCACTGAGAGATCCAGCAGAACCCTCCATCCTGGTTCCACCAAAGCTCATTAGTAAGAGCAAATACACCAAGTTTTTGATCCCATATGAATCCTCACTGAAAACAGTTCAGATAACTCAGTTCATTCAAGGCTTTTAACTCTAAGCAAGGGAAGGGGTGGAGGGGTAGCTGTTGTTATTCGAGAAGCCCTGATTCCAAGGGAGGTCTCTGTTCCGGAGATAGGCGGGTGTGAAGCCCTCCTTTTGAGATGCGGGTCTGAGAGTCAGATGGGCTTGCTGCTCACATACATTTCCCCCAGCTGTGTGGCAGCTGCCCTGCCTGGGCTGCTTGATGCCATCTCAAGTCTGGCGGTGGAGTTATTGTCCTGGGCGACTTCAACTTGCCTTCTCTGGGAGTGGCCTCGGCTTTGGCCCAGGAATTCATGGCCTCCATGGCGGCCATGGATCTGACTCAAGTGATTGACGGCCCGACTCACAAGGGGGGCAACATGCTCGACCTGGTTTTTGTCTCGGAGCAGTGGAGTAGTGATCTGGGGAGTGGTGATCTTATTATCCACCCCGTTCCATGGTCAGATCATTATCTCCTATGGCTGGCTTTTCGACAAGCTGCCCCGCACTGCTGGGATGAGGAGCCCCTCAGGTGGTTCCACCCCAGGCACCTGATGGACCCGGAAAGGTTCCAGGCAGAGCTGGGGTTTTTTCCTACATCCCTGGTCCATGGCTCTGCCGAGACCCTGGCAGCCACTTGGCAGCAGGCGGCCACGGGGGTTCTTGACAGAGTTGTCCCCATGCGTCCCCTTACTCGTCGCAGGTCCCATGTGGCTCCATGGTATACTGGGGAGCTCCGGGAGATGAAGCGATGGAGAAGGGGTCTAGAGAGCATGTGGAGGTGGACCCGCTCCGAATCTGACCGAGCCCAGTGGAGAGCCTATATCAGGACCTATCTGGTAGCTGTGAGAGCGGCGAGAAGGGTTTGTTTCTCCGCTGTCATAGCATCTGCAGGCAATCGCCCAGCCGCCCTGTTCGGGGTCGCCTGCTCCCTCCTCCATCCGGGGGCTGTGGCGGATCCCCTGCGGGGTCGAGCTGAGGAATTTGGTCAGTTCCTGCAGGATAAGGGGGGGGCTGAACTCCAATTTGCCGTGGTCTGATGCCGAGGGTGCAAGTGGTCTAGCTAATGTTATCTGGACTGAGTTCGATCCTGTTTCTGAGGATGAAGTGGACAGGATTATGCGACGACTGAGTTCCACCACATGTTTGTTGGACCCATGCCCTTCCTGGTTGGTTTATGCCTCCAGGGAGGTGACATGCGGCTGGCTCCGGGCAGTGGTCAACGCTTCTCTGGGAGAGGGTGCCTTTCCCACTGCCCTGAAGGAGGCGGTGGTGAGGCCTCTCCTGAAGAAGCCTGCCCTGGACCCAGCCGAATTAAGCAACTTTTGTCTGGTCTCCAACCTTTGCTTTTTAGCGAAGATTGTTGAGAGTGTGGTGGCTCAGCAATTTCCGCTTTTCCTGGATGAAACGGACTACCTGGATCCATACCAATTGGGCTTTCGACCCGGGTATAGCACGGAAACGGCATTGGTCACACTGATGGATGATCTCCTGAGGGCTCGGGACAGGGGTTTTTCCTCTGTCCTGGTCCTGTTAGATCTCTCAGTGGCTTTTGATACCATTGACCATGGTATCTTATTGTGGCGTCTCAAGGGGTTGGGAGTGGGAGGCACTGTGTTGCAGTGGTTCGCCTCCTTCCTCTTGGGCCGCAATCTGTGTTGGCAGGGGGGCAGAGGTCGACTCCAAGAGCGCTCACTTGTGGGGTCCCTCAGGGGTCTGTCCTCTCGCCCCTTCTGTTCAACATTTATATGAAACCGCTGGGTGAGATCATCCACGGCTTTGGGGTGAAGTATCATCAGTATGCTGATGATACGCAGTTATACATCTCCACCCCAGGCCATATCAGTGATGCCCTCTCTGTGATGTCCTGTTGTTTGGATGCGGTATGGATCTGGATGGACAGTAACATGCTTCGCTCAATCGGCTAAGACAGAGTGGCTGTGCATACAGACATCTCGGTCCAGTCAGGAGATTCCATCTTTGGTCATGGGGGGAGAGGTGTTACCCCCCATGGATAGGGCACGGAACCTGGGGATCCTCCTGGATTCATGGCCCAGGCTGGAGGAGCAGGTGGGAGCCGTGGCCAGGGGGGCCTTTGCCCAGGTCCGGCTGGTTCACCAGTTACGCCCATATCTGGACCGAGATGCCCTGCGCACGGTCACTCAGGCACTTGTCACGTCACGGCTCGACTACTGCAACACTCTCTATCTAGGACTGCCCTTGCATACCATCCAGAGGCTTCAGCTGGTGCAAAATGCTGCCGCGTGGGTTGTGATGGGAGTTTCCCGGTTCTCTCATGTTACGCCCCTCCTGCGTGGTTTGCATTGGTTGCCGGTTACCCTCCGAGTGAGATTCAAGGTTTTGGTACTGACATTCAAAGTCCTATGAGACATGGGTCTGGGTTATTTACGGGAGCGTCTACTGCCGGCATCAAATACCAACCGCCCTGTACGAGCGCACAGGCAGGGACTCCTCGGCGCGCCGTCTGCGACTCAATATCGCTTGGCGGTGACGTGGAGGAGGGCCTACTCTGTGGCAGCTCCCGCCCTATGGAATCAACTACCTCTGGGGCTCCACCTGGCCCCCGATCTTCGCACCTTCCGCCACGACCTGAAAACCTGGCTTTTTCAGCAGGCTGCTTTGTGCTGACTCCTCTTGGGGGGGGGGGTTGTTTTATACTTTGTTTTTAGTAATTTGGCTTGTTGGGTTTAATTCTATTTTAGATAACTATTTATTGTGTTGGTTTTATTGTGAGCCGCCCCGAGTCCGTTCGGGAGAGGGGTGGCATACAAGTCAAATAAATAAATAAATAAATAAATAAATAAATAAATAAATAAATAAATAAATAAATGAACAATCTTCCTTAGGAAGTTAACTTAAAGGTAAATGATAGTTGATTAAATTGGCTGCTTGAGGATAGGAATTTCTTGAGGATAGGAAACATCATCACCTATTTCAAGGTAGGAGGTGCTACCCCTTCACTTAAGGATGCATTTACAACAGCCTGCATCCAGTTCCGCTCACCTTTCTAGCTGCTTTTGCCAACCAGGTAAAATAGGAATTAGTAACAAATGGCAAATCTAACAGCACAAATGATTCTGTTTACTTTCTCAGAGGATTATGCCAATACTTTACAAAGTTCTTATATTCTGAACATTCAAAAGCTTTTCCCTCCATAAAAGCTATTCTGGAATCTAGGACAACTTGAGGTTACTTTGTGATTCATACACTTCTTTCCCTTACGTTGGTTAGAAATTCAAAGAGAAGATCTTAACACATTCAAGAAATATTTTTCCAGATGATTTTCTATTAGCTGCTGGGAATATATATCATATTGTCATGTGTTTGACTGTAACATACAAAAACATTGCTGTTTTATTGCTGATGAATGCTGATAAAAGTATTTTTAATTATTTTCATATGAAATTAAAACAGAAATGCTCTCCGTACATGCAGCATTACAGTACGTTCCACTGTGCTCTCTGTAACCTGGGCAGAAAATTTAATTTTTATGTGTTACAGATGCTTTCAGAACATTATCTGCCAAGAGTGATTCCACACAGACATATACAAACACAGACAGACCATATAGCAGAAAGAAGAGGAGTATTTCTCCTAAGAAGACCATCCATTCTGTTGAATTTGTTATATGGGATATGTAAGCCATCAAAATCACAGGTAAGCAGTAATTATGTCCATAATCAATCTTAACCTACTTGAATTATGAATTTATTTTTAAATTAAGTTTCTTCCAAAGCCTTTTACTTCCACGTTGTGTGATTTAACTGCTCGTATAGTTCTTTCTTCTCCAGTGCCTGAGGCTTCATTTGATCTATATAGGAAACTGAGATATGCCATATAGGAAATATAGGAATACTATTGCAAGTAAACAACAGCTATGTCTCTTGGTTGTTTATCAATTAGTTTGATATCACCACAGAAATTAATAATTAAATGTATGGTTGCTATGAAGAAATCTATTAGCCAGTTGTCAACTTCAACAAATAAAGTCCCCTTTGAACGTCTTTGAACTCCTAGGAACGTCTTAGGTATCTTTCTTTGGCAACAATCTGGAACTGACTTTCTCTAGGATGGTTTTATTCTTTCTTGTTAGTTCAATAGAATAGAATAACAGAGTTGGAAGGGACCTCGGAGGTCTTCTAGTCCAACCCCCTGCTTAGGCAGGAAACCCTACACCACTTCAGACAAATGGTTATCCAACATCTTTTTAAAAACTTCCAGTGTTGGAGCATTCACAACTTCTGGAGACAAGTTGTTCCACTGATTAATTGCTCTAACTGTCAGGAAATTTCTCCTTAGTTCTAAGATGCTTCTCTCCTTGATTAGTTTCCAATTCATCAGAATATGGAACAGAAATTATGGGAAGAAGTTCAAGATGGACAGACATACAGACAGATGGATACAACAGGATAACTCTTGGTAACCAAACTAGAACAGAATTGTGGTAAGAGAAACCGGCAATAGAAAATCCAAGTTCAAAAATAGATGGATCTGATGGATAATTGCACAGGGCGGAAAAATCAACTTATCCACCCTGATTGGAATAGCAGTTAGGTGGGGTCAAGTGTAGGATTAGAGATTCAACACATGCATATAGCACAAAGACAAACCCAGCATATTAACACAGAAGAAAATATGGACCTCCTGTGCTTCTCCAGATAAGAATGGATTTCAGAAGCAAATTTCAGAAGCCAATCCAGTTCAGCTTGCTTCCCTTGCTTTGTTCAATTTCCATGTCTTAGCCAGTATTGTATTTTCTTTTTCCTTTCCATCCACAAATAAGAGTTAGGGATACTTAGCTTTGGAAAATCTATCACAGTTGGTTAGGTAGTGCCATCTAGCTGGGCTTAATTTTCTATTCAGAAGGACGCTATTAGAATTTGTTTTTATTCATAAATCTGCATATATATATATATATATATATATATATATATATATATATATATATATGTAGGTCTTGTGTATTGGTCTTGTCCGTGTAAGATTGAGAATACCTTGGCAGCGTTTCGGAAATCTCATCCGTCATCTTCCAGGAGAACGAAGCTGAAGACACCAGCCTGAAGATGACGGATGAGATTTGTCAAACGTTCAGTATTCTCAATCTTACACGGGACAAGACCAATAACCAAGACCTACATACCTTTACCCGTGAAAATCTACGTAAACAAATATATATATATATATATATATATATATATATATATATATATATATATGTAGGTCTTGGTGTATTCGGGTCTTGTCCGTGTAAGGTTGAAATACCTTGGCAGCGTTTCGAAAATCTCATCCGTCATCTTCAGGCTGGTGTCTTCAGCTTCGTTCTCCTGGGAGAAGTGTGTGATCGTGGCTGTTTTTCCCTTTTAAACTCTAGAGTTGGATGTGTTGTTACTTTTTGATTGGTTTGTGGAGTTGATGTATGCAGATTGGATGGCTTTTTCCTGAGACCCTGTGTGGCTGAGGTGCTGGAGGTGTGTCTCTCAGCCTTTTGTGTTGTAACGACCTGGGTAATGGGCTGTGTGATGACCTTCTGAGTTCTATTGTTGTGATGTCCTGGGTGTGGTGCTGTGAATCTCCTGGGTCGTTGTCTGTGCTGCAACTCCTGATGTTTTGTGTTGTGACTCCTGAGTTCTGTGATGTAGTATCCTGGGTGGAAGGCTGTGATGTGGCATTCTGGGCCTTGGTTTGGCTCGAGTTTGAGGTCTGGCTATGTGTTTATAAGCGTGTGTCAGTTTGCTTAGTTTGGGGTTGGAGGGTGTAGCAGCTGGTGTTGCAGCCATGGTCTGGTTTCTGGATGGTGGTTGCCTTTCATCTGTGGCGTGGGCTTGGGTTTGAGTCTGGTGAAGGAGATTGGTGGTGGCATCATGTGTTATTTTGGGTCCGGTGTTGGTTTTTGTGTCTGGGACTCGTTTGTTGATTAGGGCTAGTTTAAAAGGGAAAAACAGCCACGATCACACACTTCTCCCAGGAGAACGAAGCTGAAGACACCAGCCTGAAGATGACGGATGAGATTTAGAAATGGTGTTGCCAAGGTATTCTCAACCTTACACGGGACAAGACCCGAATACACCAAGACCTACATACCTTTACCCGTGAAAATCTACGAAAACAAATATATATATATATATATGTAGGTCTTGGTGTATTCGGGTCTTGTCCCGTGTAAGATTGAGAATACCTTGGCAATGTTTCGATGAAATCTCCAACACAATCACCAACCTAATCCTAAGGGAGACTCCCCCCAAAAACCAAGTCACAGAACAGGACAATGGCATCGCCCTCCTCCCTTACATCAAAGGCACCACAGATAAAATCAGCAAAATTCTCCACAAACACAATATCAGGACAGCCTTTGGCACTGACCAAAAAATAGCCAACATCTTAAGAAACCCCAAAGACAAGATCTAGCTAGAAAACCAAGGAGTTTATAAAATACCATGCAAAATTTGCCCAGCCACATACATTGGACAAACCAACAGGAGAATAAATGCTGCATTCGCAGAACACAAGAACGCAGTCAGAAAAGAAGAAAAACTTCCTCCCTTTTCCAGCACCTTAAAGCCACAGGACATGAAATTGATTTTGGGGATCCAAACTTATCTCCAACACTGAACACTTCAACAAGAGAATAATTAGGGAAGCCATCGAAATAGAGAAACACCCATAACATGAATAAACGGGATGATACTTCCCTACCAGACATCTGGAAACTAGCCCTAATCAACAAACAAGACCCAGCCGAAAACCAACACCAGACCCAAAATAACACATGATGCACCACCACCAATCTCTTCACCAGACTCAAACCCAAGCCCACACCACAGATGAAAGGCAACACCATCCAGAAACAGACCATGGCTGCAACACCAGCTGCTACACCCCCTCCGACCCCCAAACTAAACAAACTGACACGCGCTATAAACACATAGCCAGACCTCAAACTCGAGCCAAACCAAGGCCGAGATGTCACACACAGCCTTCCACCCAGGACACTACATCACAGAACTCAGGAGATTACAACACAAAACATCAGGAGGTTGCAACACAGACAACGACCCAGGAGATTACAGCACCACACCCAGGATGTCACAACAATAGAACTCAGAAGGTCATCACACAGCCCATTACCCAGGTCGTTACAACACAAAAGGCTGAGAGACACACAGCCAGCACCTCAGCCACACAGGGTCTCAGGAAAAAGCCATCCAATCTGCATACATCAACTCCATCAACCAATCAAAAAGCAACAACACATCCAACTCTGGAGTTTAAAAGGGAGAAACAGCCATGGTCACACACTTCTCCCAGGAGAACGAAGCTGAAGACACCAGCCTGAAGATGACGGATGAGATTTCGTCGAAACGTTGCCAAGGTATTCTCAACCTTACACGGGACAAGACCCGAATACACCAAGACCTACATATATATATATATATATATATATATATATATATATATATATATACACATACATACATATACATATACATATATCTGCAATAGAAAAGGGTGCAGAATATAATAAGACTGCTGTTGTATGACAAAATTTAGGGGGGGAAATAAATGTTTTTTAGTGAAGATGTTCTTTTGAAGTAATTTAGCTCAGTTTCAATAGCTGACATGGGAAAATACAATTCCCATGTTCTTTTAAGACTTTGCCATTTACTATGGAAAAGAAAGTGCCATAGGAAATCTCTTTGTTGTGGATATATTTACATTGGTTGCCTTTTTAAAATCTAATCAGGGAAGGAAATAACCTTACAAGTATGATTTACCGGCTTGGGTCAATAGCCTTTGTAAGGCAGCAGCTCAGCTGTGTTTCAAAAATATTCTTTTCCAGGTTTGTCCTCTAATCAGTTGCTTGTAGCCTGCAACATATATACCATCCTTTAGCAAATGAAGAATATTGGCATTTTATCAAGTTTAATCACTTCAATTGTGTTTGCTAACTGTGTTCCAGAAAGTCTGAAATAGCAGTTTTCTGTTACTTCCTATTTTTTTCTAGCTGTCCCAAGTTCTTACCACAAAACAATCACAAAAAGAATATGCTAGCTAAACTCTCAATAGGAATAATTTTACTGGCATGGTTGTGGCTGCCGCTTGATTGCCACTTATTTATTTATATATTATTTTATAATAACAAATTTAATAAAATGTTATTTATTATATAATGTTTTGATATAAATATTATTTTAATATTTAATTATAACAGCGAAATCTAATACAAACTGAACTTAAGACAGAACAGAAAGGAGTAAAAAGTGCAAGAAAAAAGAGAAAAGTAAGCATAAAATAAAAGGAAAAGAAATATATAAAGAAGTGACTTCTAATCTTCATCACAAGTATAAACAAATTTAGTAACTCTTCACCCTTACTAAAATTACAAACATTTATCCCTTCATCCAATATGTGATTACCTCACCAGGGCCATGGGATAATTTTAAATATTTTAATTTGGTTTTATTGGGCTTAAAATTGTTTAATTCTTTTTTAAATCATTATTGTATGTTTTAATTGTGAGCCGCCCCGAGTCTTCGGAGATGGGGCGGCATATAAGTCCAATAAAATAAATAAATAAATAAATATCCCATCTGTTATCTTTAAACAAATCCATAATGTATTATCTTGTTTGTCCTTGTGTCAGATGTTCCATAAAGGGTAACCAGAAGTAACAACGTATCTGATTTTAACCTTGATTAAATAAATCAACTTACTTTCTAAATTTTAATCTTTAATCCATTCAAATTATGTTGTAGGATTTTATTCTTCTTCCTTTCTTTTTTTATCCAATTGCAGATTTCGTCAAGGTTTTAACAAGCCTCTTTTGTAAATGCAGTTGGGAAAAAAATATGCAGGCCACTGCCCTTTTAAATTTTAAAAACTCAACCAATTTCTTTTGTAGATCCAGTGAAACATCCTTTTCTAAATCATTTTCTTGGCTTGTCAGTTGTAAATCTACTCTTGATATCATATCTATCTTGTCAAATAAAATGTCCTATATTTCTTCAACATCTTTTGGACTATCCATAGAAACATACATCATTATTAACACTTGATTGTGGTAATTTCTGATTCCATTCTTCAAAACTGTCCTTCAGTAACTTTATTGCCATAATTTTTTCTACCATCTTGCAGGCCTGTATTTCTTTCCTCTACCTAAAACTGTAGTCCCCTCTAGTGTCCAGTTTTTGAAATCACAAAGTTATTTATCTATGTTATGCCTTAAAAAAAACCAAACAAGCTCTATTTACCACGATTATTACTATTTACTGTATAATTGATTCCAAAATTTTATTGTAAGTTTCAATATTTAAATTTTATCTGGACTCTTAATCTGTTCACAACTTTCTAAGATCAAAATCTTATTTAAATTTGTCCTGTTTATTTGCAGATTTTTAAATTCCTAAACTTAAAATGAATATTATATTTCAATATAAAGATAGAATCACCTGGCATTTTTAAATTTTTCATTCCAAAACTTTGTAATATCTTAAGAAACAGTTAATAAGCAATTTCCAAAAGTGGTTAAAGTGAGGCTTGCAAATTTAAAGTTCCTTAAAAGTCTCTAGCACAATTGCAAGATGGCCCACTGTCCTGCACAGTCCCCTTGTAAGGAACTGCCATCCAGAGCACATGTGGGCAATCTTTCATCCTCCCTTTTATCTGGAGAAGTTCCAACAAACCCATCTATTCAATGGGTCCTTCATCTTTGCCATATTTATCGGCTGTTTTGGCAAATCTGCCTTTTGTTCACCATATCTTCCTCAGAAGCCACCATGTGACTTTTTTTTGCCACCACCCCCGATACCACCCCATCAGTTCTATCTTAAGATATCCATTCAGGTATCACAGAATGAAGATACCATACCAGGAAAATACACAGACAAGAATAATCAATTACAAATTAAGTACTAATTAGCTTTAGAGAGCATGGCTGTGCAACTGTACTTCTGATATGGAGGTGAAGGGTTTTATTTTCCCAAGAATAGTGTGGTGAGAAACATGTTGCTAATTAAATTGTTATATGGCACAGTAGGGTTAAAAGCTTGGAACTCAGTCAAGAAAAATGATGGCAACTCTATTGTTTTGACACATCATCAAAGCTTTTGTCTCATTTTTTTCTGACTAAAAGAGTTTGAATCATACATAAGACACTATCAGTCTGTCGTACACAATCACTGGGTTCCCTCACATTGCCAGTGACGAATAAACTGTTGGTGCAGAATTAAAGAGTGATGCACAAAGAGGCAATAGAATTCCAAACCACCTTGGTGTGGCAGCATTGGGAAAGAAAAAAGTGGCTAAAAGAAATGTGTTGCAGCTGTAATTTTCCAGTAAATCTAGGAGGAAAGAAATGCAAAATGGCTGCTGTTCTGCAAAGCCCTTTCCACATTTTTAAATAAAAGGGGGAAAAAATCCTTAACTCCAAAATTGTTTATTTATACAAGTACCGTGTTTCCCCGAAAATAAGACACTGTCTTATATTTTTTTTGGCTCCCAAAAACACACTAGGTCTTATTTTCAGGGTAGGTCTTATATATTTATGGTGCCAAATAGTGGGTGTGAGTGTGTAGGGGGCGTGTTTAGCAGGTGCATGGTTGCTCCCTGAAAAGTCTTCCTGGAACTGGAGATTTACACTAGGTCTTATTTTCGGGGTAGGTCTTATATTAGGGCAGGTTTAGAAAATAGTGCTAGGTCTTACTTTCGGGGTAGGTCTTATTTTCGGGGAAACACGGTAGTCCTTGACTTACAACAGTTCATTTGGCGACTGTTCAAAGTTACCACAGTTTTGAAAGAAGTGACTTATGACCATTCTTCAGTTACCTTTGTAGCATCCCCATGATCATGTGATCAAAATTCAGATCCTTGGCAACTGGTTCATACTTATGACCATTGCTGTGTCCCAAGGTCATGTGATCACCTTTTGCAACCTTCTGACAAGTAAAGTTAATGAGAAAGTCAGATTCACTTAACAACCAGGTTACTAGCGTATCAACTGCAGTGATTCGCTTAACAAATTGTGGCAAGAATGGTCATAAAATGGGGCAAAACTCACTTAGCAAATGTTTTACTTAACATAGAAATTTTGGGCTCAATTGAGGTCATAAGGTGAGGACTAACTGTACTGAATTATACAGAATAAAATTGTTGACATTTATCATATCAAGGGTGTAAATTTAAAATCACACAACACACACACTTATCATATGTTTACTAGGGATGACTGAAAGGGGCAGTTAATTTAAATTCTACTGTATCTTACAATAAACTTAGTGCTTCCCAGTGCAAAGATACCATTTGAATAAATGAACTCTATTTTGCCTGAATTATCTGGCCTTCTGTTATGGAAGAAAAGACTGTAAATATTTTCAAACAACTATAAAACATAAATGTTTCTCAAGAAACTGCTGGCTGTAAATATGGTCTTACTTGCATGTTCATGGTAAAACTGATCTTTGGATTCAATCAGAAATCAGTTGTGTTGCCCAGCTACAGAAAGCAAGATAGCAAACCTAAGGCAAAACAGGATGTGTGAAGCAACTTAAAAATCAAAAACATTTTATGAGAATATATATTGGTATTTGGGATTCTATTGATTTGGAATTCTGAACTTTATGATGTAATATAGTATCTCTGCAAAAGAAAGGCTATTTGTTTTTCTGACATTATTTATGTTTAAAATGGCAAAGTCATCTAGGAATTGTGGACAATGCAACAAAAGAGGACTTTTTTCCTGTCTCTTCTAAAAAGAAAGCTTGTTATTCTCAATTCACAATTGTTTTCCTTTTGGGTAAAGGCAGTAATATATAGTTTCCCTCACCATCAACAACAGGATAAAAATAAAAACAATAAAGATATGACATACTTTGGAGGTCCATTTCCCTTGTATCTTTTCCATATGTCCATAATCATATGTGTATGTATTTATTTAAGTTTATGTAGTATATATTGGAGGTGGTGACCCTTTGAGAGATGTATGCAATGAAATTTCATTTTAATGTATGCCGATTAGTGTACATTCAAAGTGACAATAAAGTTTCTAAGTTATTAAGTTAATTAAGTATGATCTTACATCTCACAAATATAGAGACCAGATAAAAATCTTGTCTCTCTGACTGGAGACAAGAAATAATTGTTATTTATCATAAAAACTTTAACATCACCTCAATTATTTAAACTGCAAGCATTTAAAACAGCAACATGTAATACATAACATTAAAATAATTAACACATTGTCAAAACTTGTCAGATATATCAAATATAAATGCCTAGCACTTAAGTTCCAGCTGCCTGCAATTATTGCAGGCTCGAATCCCGCCAAGCTCAAGGTTGACTCAGCCTTCCATCCTCTCGGGGTAGGTAAATTGAGGACCCAAGATTGTTGGGGGCAGGCAATAAGCTGACTTTGTAACAATGCCGCTTAGTAATAAGCAGGCATATACAATGGAATGAAGGCTATTGCTGAGCACATTGGGTTGTATCCCAAAAATTGTAAGCCAGCCCTGAGTCTTGGAGAAGGCGGCATATAAATGTAATTAAATAATAATAATAATAATAATAATAATAATAATAATAATAATAATAATACACTCCACATAAAGCATCATAAAGCAATGAACATTACAACAAAAGTGAAATTAGACACGTGCCAAGACCAAACAGTTGCCATATTTGCCACAATCTCCAGACACACATTTGGGGAAAAAAACCCCTATCTTTTTAACATTATATTTCCAAAATATCAGAAGTTAAGGGTGGAGTTCTTACATTTGCTTGGCAGATGTTCCCCCCAGAGGGGAGGCCCTGCAAGCAGGCTCACCAGGAGTGACTTCAATTACTTCACTAACTTTTTAGTCTCTAATTCCCAATAACCTGGACAGACAGTAATAAGGTTTCTCCTTTTAAGGGGCCAAAATTGCAAGCCCACCCTCTTATGAGGATGTCCCCGAAATTTCATAAATGCATTGTCCAGCAGAACTTTCCATTGGCAGCTGCAGTTCAGGGCTCAAAGTCCCTGGAGCCTGCTTCAAGAAAGCACTGGGGGAAAACCAGGGGCTGTTTTCAGACAGAGCAACAATCAGCAAATAGAGCCGACCTTATTCCCATTTAGTTCGGCCTCTGTAGGCAAATGGCTTCGTTGAAGTTGAAAGAGCGCCCTCAGAGGTCTGGATGTCCTTTAGCAATGTAGGCGGCGGCGGCAGAGAATCCCTTGGTCGGCTAAAATGCGTTGCCTAATTCTGGCTGACAGCGCCTCCTCTCTGAAGAAAAAAGGCATTGCTTCTAGATAGAACAGAATAGAAGGGAGGGGGAACCTTTCTTTGAGCTCTTGTAACAGCAAACTTCGCCAAATCTAGAAAAAAAGAGACGCATCCCTTTTGCAAGATGTTGGAAGGTGGGAAAAATGGGCTAAAATCATTTTCTTGGCTTCCAAAAGAGAGGGAAATTGGGTAGGAAAGTTTTGTGACATTCTTTGCAAACCAGCACTAGCATGTAGTCACCCATCCAACTAAGCCTTTCCGGCTTAGCTACTGAGGACATAGCATGCTTCAGGCCAGAGAGCTAGAGATTGAATTAGGAGTAGATTCTTGCTTTACCTCTTTTACTCGATTACAATTGCAGTCTCACTTCCTCTTTTCCCATTCAGGCTTCCAAATAAATTCCCCCTGCTTTCCTGTTCATTTCATGGCCCCAGTTCACTCCACTTCACCTCCTCAAACCACCTGCCTTCACACACATCCAACAATTTCCCAACAAAAACAACAGCCCCCACCGACTCAAACTCCCACCTCATGCCCAGGAACAACCACTCACACTGACACCTAAATTGCCTTTCTCTTAGCAAAGAAGGTGCAGGCACAACTTGCCGCTGCCCAAAAGGAAAACATTCTGCATTTGCACCTCCTTTTCCCCTTCTTACCTTTGTCTCGGACAAAGGAAGCCTCTACCTGCCCAATTCCCTTGCACCGAAAGCTAGCAGAAATGTAAGTTAGTAATAAGCAGGCATATACAATGGAATGAAGGCTATTGCTGAGCACATTGGGTTGTGCTCCAAAAATTGTAAGCCGCCCTGAGTCTTCGGAGAAGGGCGGCATATAAATGTAATTAAAAAAAAAAAAGTATAGTATATAAAATCATACATTGCAATGTCCTACCTGTCAATAAATACTTCAGCTTCAACCATAACAATACAAGAGCACACAATAGATACAAACTCAAGGTTAACCGCACCAAACTTGATTGCAGGAAATACGACTTCAACAACAGAGTGGTCGATGTCTGGAATACTCTAGCTGACTCTGTGGTTTCTTCCCCAAACCCCAAAAACTTTAACCTTAGACTGTCTACTATTGACCTCACCCCTTTCCTAAGAGGTCTGTAGGGGGCGTGCATAAGTGCACCAACGTACCTACCCTCCCTGTCCTATCGTTTCTTTTTATTCTTCTCATATGTATCCATTTCATGTATTCATAACTATGTTTATACTTATAGCTATTATCTTGTAAGCGATTGACAAATTAAATAAATAAATAAATAAGATTGCAGAATTGGGGTGAGAGAGCTGTGAGAACATATCTGATTTTGCCAGGCATCAGTGTATAAGAAAAATAGGAGGAAATCATGTTATATGTCTCAAAAAGATGAGTGGAGATGTTGAACCCGCGCTTTTGTGAATCCTACAAAGGAGAAAGCGCTTGCATGTAGTCACCCACCCAGATTAAAACCTAAGGTTTTTCCAGCTTAGCAATTGGGACATAGCATGCTTCATGCTGGAGAGCTACAGATAGAAGTGGGGGGAGGAGCCTTGCTTTTACCTCTTTCACTCCATTACAATAGCAGTTTCACTTCCTCTTTTCTCATTCAGGCTTCACAATGAATCCCCTGTTCTCCCATTTGTTTCACGGCCCCATTTCACTCCCCCTCACCTCTTCACCTGCCTTCATCCACATCCAACACAGCTGGACAACAAGCAACAGGCGCCGACCACTCAAATTCCCACCCGCATGCCCAGGCACGACCACTCACACTGAAACCTAAATTGTCTTTCTCTTAGCAAAGAAAGTGCAGGCACAACTTGCTGATGACCAAACAGAAAACACTGCCTTCCGTACTTGCGCCTCCTTTCCCCCCACTTACCTTGGTCTCGAACACCGCAACGCTCCACACTCCCTCTGGCCTGCCCCATTCCCTTGCACCAAAGGGCAGCAGAAGATACGAAAACTTAGCTAGGTACCACCTCAGCTCCAACAAATTAGTTGCCGCCCCTGTGCCAAAAAGGCTTGCCCCCTCTTTGTAGAGAAAACAAAACTGACAATTCCTCACCTCCACAAACTTCAAATTAATTGTTCCCTCCCACGGTGCCAAAAAGGGTTGCCCCTTTTTGTAGAGAATCCATAGCACACAGCATACACGTGCAGCCGCCCTTCCAAACTGTGGCCGAAGCTTTACCAGCTTCGTCAGCGGACATGCCACGCTCTGCTGTTAGTGAGCTATAGAAAGAGCCGGTGCTGCCGCTCTCTTTTTAGCTATTTCACTCCCTTCAAATGAAATCATCTTGCTTCCCTACCCTCATCCTCTTGTATCTTTTCATCTTCCAACACTTCATGCCTGGAAAGACATCCTCTGCTTTAATAACATGAGCAAACCACCTGTCCTTACAAGGTACGCATCTATAAGTAATGGGGGAAAGTGGGTGATGTGGAGACTTCCAAATCTCATAATGGAAAGAACCTCTTTCACAGAACAGGAACAGCTACGGAAAAGATGTGCCTCTCGGACTCACTGGATGATCTTTAGAGAGAGGACCTGGAGGCACCCACCTATCTGGATTGGTGGGATGGACAGATACCCTCAAGAGAGATGGACCAGCAACTATCCTGGCCCTCGATTATTCATAGCCTTCAAAGTGATGAGGAACTGCTTCCGCCCATCCAGATCCTAACAGCCTCTTGGCACTAATTCATCACCTGAATGGCATTGACCAGTGATGGAAATGGGGGACTATGTTGGCTGCCTCTAGGGTTGGGTCTCTTGCTGCTCCTTTTTTATATCTATCCAATACAATAACACCCAGACAATCCGAGAATGTACTGCATCCTGTCCCACCAAAGGACTTCACCCAATGTTTTCATCTACTGCTGATATTAAAAAGGAGCAACTATGGACCCTGGTCATTCAGGCAGTGCTATTCAGGTGCTTACATACCAGTAGTTCCTGGAGGCTGTGAAGGTTCTCAATGGTGCTCTACCTCATGCCTAACAAAATAGAGATTTGGCCCACCTGGATCCAGAGAGTTGTCATCTTTGACTCTCAGTGGTTTAGCCCCTGCCTCAGATAGAACTGGTATATAAGTTTAGGTTCTTCCTGGATTCACAATTCTTGCTCAGGGAGCAGGTGATAGCTATGGCTAGGGGACTTTGCACAGATCCCTCCTGTGCATCAGTTGTGCTTATTTCTGTATTGGGAGGCCTTGCTCTGTCCTTCCTACCTTGGTACCTTTACAACTGGACTCCTGTAAGCATGGGAGGGATTCAAATCTTTTAACAACCGGTTCTGTGGGCATGGCTTAGTTGGTGGGTGTGGCTTGGTTGTCATGTTATTGGCTGGCTGTGGCCAAGGGGGCATTTGCTCAGATTCATCTTGTGCGTCAGTTGCGCCCTATCTGGACTGAGATGCCTTGCGTACGGTTATTCACGCGCTCCTTACCTCCTGTGTGGACTACTGCAATGCTCTCTACATGGGGCTGCCCTTGCGGGCCACCCGGAGGCTTCAACTGGTACAGAATGCAGCCGCGCGGGTTGTTATGGGAGTATCCCGATACTCCCATATTACGTCCCTCCTGCGTGAGTTGCATTGGTTGCCGGTTGCCCTCCGGGTGAGCTTCAAGGTGCTGGTAATCACCTATAAAGCCCTATATGGCTTAGGGCCGGGGTGTTTGCGGGACCATCTACTGCCGGCAGCAACTTCCCAGAGCCCTGTGCGCCCCCACAGACAGGGCCTCCTCAGGGTGCCATCGGCCAGACAGTGTCAGTTGGTGACCCCCAGGGGGAGAACTTTCTCTGTTGGTGCGCCCACCCTGTGGAATCAGCTGCCCTTGGAGTTGTGGATGGCTCCTGACCTTCAATCCTTCCGTCGCGACCTGAAGACATGGCTCTTCCAACAGGTCGATCTTGACTGAGGGTGGGGGGTTAATGGTTTTAGTATTGGGTATTGTCGATTTTTAATTATACTTATTGGGATTCTTATTTAATATCTTTTAAATTTTAAATTTTTGTATTGTATGTTTTTACTGTTGTGAGCTGCCCTGAGTCCTTTGGAGATAGGCGGCATATAAATCCCTTTATTAAATTAAATTAAATTAAATTAACTCAATATCACTCACATCGAGGCACACATCTCCTCGCCTGGTCTCTCATGACTGGGGGATGCTGCAACAGTCGTAAGCGTGAAAAATGGTCATAAGTCAGTATTTCAGTGCCATTGTAACTTTGAATGGTCACTCCACACAAGCAAACTACCAGCAAAGGAGGGGAAAAAAACTCCAGAGAAGTTCCTGAGACAGGAAGTCTAGTCCTGCCAAGAATGTAATAAGGGTTAACGGAGAGGCAGTTTCTGTAAGCAACACCAGAATGTTTCCTTCCTGCCTTACTTACAGGATTAGGCCAGTAATCTCTTCTAACAACCGGTTCTCGAACTGCTTAGAATGTTAACAACCGGTTCTAGCGAATAGGTGCAAACTGGTAGAATCCCACCCCTGCCTGTAAGGTATAGGTAGTTCTCTTTTAGCAACCACAATTGGGACCAGCAACTTGACTGTTAAGCAAAACAATCACAAAATGAAACCCAACTCTGCTTTTGATCTTATTCTCATGTCTTTTGCTTTGCAGACCTGAGGATGTTGTAAATGGGAGCATTGGTCATAAAGTTACTTTTTCCATCATTGTTGTAACTGTGAACAGTTGCTAAACAAGGACTATTTTTTAACGGGGCTGTCTTTGAAGGCCATCAGAAATTACAACTGGTCCAGACTGTAGAAGGCATTCAGTTTATTTATTTATTTATTTATATTTGAACTTGTATGTCGCCCATCTCCAAGACTCGGGGCTTACAACTAAAATACAGAACAATAAATACTTAAAAACCCATTAAACTAAATTACAAGCCCAAATATTAAAACAATAGGATAAAACAAATTAAAAGGTCCATCCCACCCCCCAAAGAGGGGTCACAGCTCGGGTTGGTCAAATAACCAGGTCTTTAACTCACGGCGGAAGGTGCGGAGGTCAGGGGCCAGACGGAGCTCCAAGGGTATTTGATTCCAGAGGTCAGGGGCCGTGACAGAGTAGGCTCATCGCCGGGGAATCGCCAGTAGGCATTGACCCGCTGACGGGACCCCGAGGAGTCCTTGCCTATGAGCTCGCACAGGGCGGATGGTGTTTGATATTGGCAGAAGACGCTCCTTTAAATATTGAGGAACCATGTCATGTAGGACTTTGTATGTCAAAACTAAAACCTTGAATCTCACCCGGAGTGCAACCGGTAGCCAATGCAGGCCGCGTGGGGGGGGCTGTAACATGGGAGAACCGGGTAACTCCCATCACCACCTGCGCCGCCGCATTCTGCACCAGCTGCAATCTCAGGATGGTATGCAAGGGCAGTCCTAGATAGCGAGCGTTGCAGTAGTCGAGTCTAGAGGTGACAAGGGCATGAGTGACCATGCATAGGGCGTCTCGGTCCAAAAAAGGGCGAAGCTGTCGAACAAGACGGAGGTGGGCAAAGGGCCCCCTGGCAACGGCCCCCACCTGCTCCTCCAACCGGAGCCACACATCCAGGAGGACCCCCAGATTCCGCACCCTATCCACAGGGGGCAACACCTCTCCCCCTATGGCCAAAGATGGACAATCCTGATTGGGCCGAGATGCCGATATGCACAGCCACTCAGTCTTGGCCGGGTTGAGTCGAAGCATGTTCCGCCATCCAGATCCGCACGCATCCAAACACCGGGTCATCAGGGAGAGGGCATCGCTGATCGGGTTTGGGGTGGAGATGTACAGCTGGGTGTCATCTGCGTACTGGTGGAATCTCACCCAAAACCACGGATGATCTCACCCAGCTGCTTCATGTAGATGTTAAATAAAGAGGGAGAGGACCACCCCTGAGGGACCCCACAGGAGAGCACCTGGGGAGCACCTAACCTACCCACTCCCAACCCCACAGGCGGCACAAAGGATACCATGGTCGATGGTATCAAAGCCGCTGAGAGGTCCAATAGGACCAGGACAGAGGAAAAACCCCTGTCCTGGGCCCTCCAGAGATCATCCATCAGCGCCATGCCGTCTCCGTGCTGTATCCAGGTCGGAAGCCCGATTGATACGGATCCAGGTAGTCCGCTTCTTCCAGGAAGAGCGGGACCTGCTGAGCCACCACACTCTCCACAACCTTCGCTAAAAAGCAAAGGTTGGAGACTGGACGAAAGTGGTCTAACACGGTCGGGTCCAGGGCAGGCTTCTTCAGGAGGGGTCTCACCACCGCCTCCTTCAGGGCGGAGGGAAAGACACCCTCCCTTAATGAAGCATTGACAACTGCCCGGAGCCAACCGCAGATGGCCTCCCTGGCGGCATAAGTCAGCCAGGAGGGACACGGGTCCAACAAACATGGGGTGGAACTCAGTCGCCGCATAATCCTGTCCACTTCATCCTCGGAAACAAGATCGAACTCATCCCAGATAACAGTGGCCAGACTACCTGCACCTCATTCCTCAGACCACTGCAAATCAGAGGGCAACCCGTCCCGAATCTGGCGATCTTATCCGACAGATATTGACCAAACTCCTCAGCCCTACCCGCAATGGGTCCGGCCCCCCTCCAACGAAGAAGGGCGGGTAACCCGAAACAGGGTGGCTGGGCGGTTATCTGCGGACGCTATGAGAGTGGAGAGATAAGACCTTCTTCTCTCCCATAGCTACCAGGTAAGTCCTAATATAGGCTCTTAGCTGGGCTCGTCGGACTGGGAGCGGGTAGACCTCCACCTGCTCTCTAAGCCCCTTCGACGGCGTTTCATCTCCCGGAGCTCCTCAGTATACCAAGGGGCAAACCGGGATCCACAGCGGTAAGGGGCATGGGGACAACCCTGTCGAGGGCTTCTGGCGCAGCCCGTTGCCAGGCAATTGCCAGATCTCGGCAGAGCTGTGAGCAAGAGAAGAGGGAAAAACCCAGTTCTGCCTGGAACCTTTCAGGTCCATCAGGCGTCTGGGGCGGAACCATCTGAGTGGCTCCTCATCCCAGCAGTGGGGGTGGCCTGTTGGAAGACCAGCCGTGGGAGATAGTGATCAGACCATGGAGCAGGCAAGGCTGTAAAAGTAACTTGCCCTCTGTCACTTTGCCACTGTTCAGAGACAAAAACTAGGTCAAGAGTATTTCCCCCCTCATGAGTCGGGCCTTGAATCAACTGGGTCTGGCCCATGGCCTCCATAGAAGCCATGAATTCCTGGGCCAAACCCGACCCCAGGGAAGGCAAATTAAAGTCCCCCAAGACCATAAGGTCCGGGAACTCCACCGCCACCCCCAAGAGGAGATCGAGAAGCCCAGGTAGGGCCGCTGCCACACAGCTGGGGGACAGGTATGTAAGCAGCAGGCCCACCCGGCCACTAGGCCCCCACCTCAAGAGGAGGGTCTCGCTGCCGCCTATCTCTGCAACAGAGACCTCCCTTGGAAACAGGGTCTCCCGAACAACCACAGCCACCCCACCACCCCTCCCTTGGGCCCGTGGCCGGTGCAAAACCCGAAAACCTGGCGGGCATAAATCAACCAGAGGGACACCTCCCTCCGGGACCAACCAGGTCTCAGTGATACAGGCCAGGTCCGCAGCCTCCTCCTCAATAATCTCTCGGAGGAGGGTGGACTTATTAGCCACGGACCTGGCATTAAAATACACCAGCCTAAGCCCAGGGATCCCAGTTCCACTGCCCCCTAGAGAGGAGGCGGCTCTCCCCTAGAGTTCTAGGTGACTTGCTATTTGCTCCTATTAATCACTGCTACATGAGCTGCATTGACTTCCAACTTTGTTCCCAGATGCAATTCAAAAGTGCCAATTACTTTTAAATATCACACAGCCAGGATATTTAAAGGACCAGTTCTCTTTAAAGATACCTGCCCATCACACTAAGCCAGATACACTGGATGCCTCCACTTATTTTCCCTTAAATGTTGTCATCCTACGAGACCTAGGCAGTGCACTTTTTCCATAGCTGCCCCTGCTCTGTGAAAGGTTTTTCCATGAAAGCCATCATCTCCTTCCAGCCCCCACCCCGCCCTTTGGATGTTTAGAAAAGAATTGGTTCTTCCCCCAGACTTTGGACTAGGGTGAACCTGGAGTCCAAAAGAAGTGGGGAGAGATGTGGGCACCATATGGTTTGTGGATAGTATCGCTGCCATTGTTGGTTTCTCTATGTGACGGTTATTGACCCGCCCAGCGATGTAGTATATAAGACGGATGGCCGTATCAGTCTCTTAAAATGAAGAGAATAAAGAGAAGGATATTTTTCTGTGTGATCACCTGCCCAAAGACAAAATAAAGTGATTCAGCTGAACAAAGAATTTCTTCAGGGTACAAAAGAGGCAATCCATTTTTTTTGGAAAAAACTTTATTAACTTTTATTACAATAAAAATAAACAAACTTACATTAAAGAGAACTGTCAAACACACAAACATTAAAACATTAAAAATATTATTAACGACTGCCTGTGGTGATATTTACATAGCAATCCTCTATATGTTCTATCAAGTATTAACTTCCACTCAAATATATTTTAATCTATCTAGCCTCTAATTAATAATTCCTAGTCATTATTCTATCTCCTATCTAACCAATTATACCATCGTTCCCACACCATGTAAAATATTGAGTCTTCTTTGTCCTTCAGACTTAGTGATAATTTCTCCATTTCAGCACAATTCATAATTTTTTGTATAATCATTTGATCCCTCGGAATATCGGGCTGTTTCCAGCATTGCGCCAATGTGATTCTTGCAGCCGTTAATATGAGTATCAATAAGCATTTTATACTCTTTGTGTATTTTTTTCTAAGAATTCCCAACAAACAAAGTTCCGGTTCTAGGTCTACTTTTTCATCAGTAATTTCCTGCAGCCAAATGTGAATTTTACGCCAATATTTCCGAGCCTCTGAGCAGGTCCACCACATGATAGTATCTTCCCTCTTTCTCCTTACATTTCCAACACATGGGACTCATTTTCTTATTTATGACCAGGAAGGGAAAAGGAAGAGAAATCCCATTAAATTTCCTTCCCTTCAGATTATTTTTCTCACCACAAATAGCTTAATAAGTAGCAGTCTGACCTACTGAAACTTCACCAATCAAACCAATCATTACACTTCTCAAGGAGATGCTTGAGACAATTTTTCCTTCCCTTCCCAAACTTAGTTTGGCCTCTCATGACAAAAGACTTCATTCAGCTGTGTGCCTGGACCATCTTTGTGACATTTTCCTTGGTAGGTGTCACACAGCAGAGCCAAAAGCAGCCTGCCAATCCAAGTCAAAAACCAACACAATCACTCACAGCAAGAAGGACTC